>CABFVX010001085.1:57424-115003 GCA_902151425.1 Timema shepardi
TTACCCTTTCTCCCACCCCTTCTTTTACCCTTTCTCCCATCCCTTCTTTTACCCTTTCTCCCATCCCTTCTTTTACCCTTTCTCCCATCCCTTCTTTTACCCTTTCTCCCACCCCTTCTTTTACCCTTTCTCCCATCCCTTCTTTTACCCTTTCTCCCACTCCTTCTTTTACCCTTTCTCCCACTCCTTCTTTTACCCTTTCTCCCACCCCTTGTTTTACCCTTTCTCCCATACTGGAGCATTGAATGGAACAACTACAGCTCGTGTATTGTAGTTGCAAAATGGCATAGCGCCAAAGACCCTGTCTTGTGCCAACAGCCTTGTAGTCTGGCTAGCTATTATTACAGACGTGCTCGACCTTATACAGCTGTTGTCCCCTGGCCATTCAGGGGTCTTTAACATTGCCGCCTGTGTCCTGGCTGATATTCTTCACTTGGGAACAGACCAGGATATGAACCACTGGCGTGTACTAACCTAGCTAGGAAGCCTGAGAAATTCAAAATTGTTTTTAAAAATATTAATAATAATGTGCGACTATTTAATTTGAATTGGAAAACCAGATCGCCTACAGGATCATTGAGCGGAAAGATCGCTGCTAGTTCTCAATTATCCTAAAAAAATGTATGTTGTGAGCCTATAAAAAACTGTATTTGTTAGAGGAAAGCTAAATCTGAAGCCCTTTTTCATCAATTATTGTTTCATAGCTCCACAATTTATGCTTTAAAAAATGTTAAAAATAAGCTAATGTCACATTTTCACACATTTTATTATAAAAACTCAAAATATACAGTTGTTGAGGAAATATTTTTTTTATTTCAGCGTGAACCATAATCTTGAAGGTGACCTGGTGGTCTAGGGGTAAGGTGTCAGACTTCTATGCTGGCGGCTGGGGTTCAATCCTCGGTCCCGGCAAAGATTTATCTGATTACCAAACCCTTCCTTCACCTCTGACAAGACATCTTGTGAATGTGAGGAATGCCAGGCCTCCACCGTGGTTCGGATTCCACGTTAAACTGTAGGTCCTCCATTTCATCTCACAATCACCCTACCATTACACATTAGCGTAAGTGCGTATAACCCGAACGGGTAGTAAGACGCGGTGCTAATAATAATAATAATAATAACATAATCTTCAAATATCACATGTTGAATTAACTAATTGTGTTAGAGCTGGACGCCTGCACAGGAATTTCTTGCTTACCGAGGTACCCTCTTAGCACAGCTACCATTACATCCCCATGGTAACTGTACAAGAGAAACTTGTGACATGTGTTAACAAGGTTTAGCCTATTCACTGAGAAATGAAATGGACTAAGACTCACTTAACATTAGCTGAAAAAGCATTGCTAAATGCATGTTGGTTCAAAAATAAGTAATCAGTAATCTAACCTTAAATGATCTTTATCATATTATCTTGTAATGACTTCCCTGATATCTATTTTAAACAATTTATTTAAATTTTTTAAAACCACCCAACATTAATATATTCCATATTTGAGGTATTTAATCAAAATCATAACAACTTGAGGATGGACAGAATTGTTTTTGGACTATGAACACACCAGATCCTCAGCTTTACGGAAGTTTCAGTGCGCTCCTTGAGCCAGGTTGAGTTCATCAACACTGGGGTTCGCTAGTGTCAATGCCCAGCGATAAAAGCATTCCAAAGGTGCAGTTGTTAAACTACTCACTTTTAACTTGTTTGTCATAAATATACCATTGTAATCTTAATGAGCAGTCTAAGTAGGTTCTTTGTGTGGTATGATTATGCTAGGAGGAGGTTGGGTCACACTACCTGAACCTATAACTTTGGAAGCTTGCCGATTGGCTCTAGAAGGCTATTTGTGTAAAATGAGCTTTTTAATACCCCTTGATGGCACCTAACGATGCCTGTGTTGAAGAACACAAGCTCTCCCACTGAGTGCAGCCTGTTTAACCTAAAGGGTGAGGGTCTGGTGTATACCTTGTCTGTGGCCATGGGGCACATAAAAGGTAAAAGAGTAATCATAATCTTGAAGTCAAAATTTTTCAGTTATAATATTTTTTCTCTTTGCTAGAAAGTAAAATGAATCAAAAGAGTACAATATTGACAAGCTAACTCTGCTAAGTCAACTATACTTTGTTCCACAAGTATAATTCAATTTTCATAAGAAGAGCTGACATTAATTAAATGTTTACTACACTATTAGTGTTATTTTTATTAATAATATATTTCAAAAGTGACACATAGGCCTGATTTGAAAGTAGTATTGTTTCTACAGTAGCCCCATGGCTTCTTTGGTGATGACTGACAGTTCACAGCTGACTTCTGACAGTCAACATTTAGGTATAAACCTAAATTTTGACTGTCAGAAGTGACAGCTGCTAATCACATGTTTTTGCAGATCATATGGTTCAGCGTAGGGATACATAATTTGGTCTGGTAGCTTTTCAAAGCCGTCAGCTGTGAGCTGTCAGTCAGCACCAAAGAAGCCATGGGGCTACTGTAGCTGTCAAATAAGGCTCTTAATATGAAAATGGGAATGTAAAATTTTTAAATGAAACAAATAAATTTAAGCTGTATTTACTGCTTGATAAACACTCATTAAAAAATTTCCTGCTTCAACAAGTGACAGGCAGGTGTTTCGCGTTGCATTAAACGCCTATCGAGTGTTCCTCTACTGGGAAAAGTTTGAGAAACTGGTCTAAACCGTCACTCTTGTGTAATGATACTTATTTGGACCCTTCTCATATATTAAAAAGTCATGGATGAAGCGCATTTTTCTTTTAAGTATTGTATGTAAATTATCCTTTTAATACTTCATTCATGGAGAATAACGCGTTTTTCAGAACTGATGTCAATAGATTACACCATAAGACTTATTTTTTCTTTCAAAAATCAACTCGTAGTAATAAAAAAAAAGCAAGTGACGCCAGGACTCTTTTTATTAGTTGGTTTTGACACTGATGACAAGGGGGTCCAAGAGGCAAGGTGTAGGTCATATATATATATATATATATATATATATATAAGTCTCTTGTGCGTATGAATATAGAGTAGTCACATAAATCTACACAACACGGAACGTGTAATGTCACAAAAAAATAATCTGTAGTTCAACTAAACTGTATTATATAAGATTATTTCTTCAGTGCCGATGATAAAATCACTTCAATAAATCGTGTGCAACATTTTAAAGGTCTTATTTATTCACTTACAATATCGGATTGTAAAACCTCATCATATTAATTGGCGCTCGATCACGGGGCAGTAAAAACCGATTATCCCACAATAACATCCGTATCTCAATAATCGACGCCCAATCGCGGGGCATAATAATACCGTAACGCTTTAATTAGTGCTCGATCACGTGGAAACTATCAGCTAACTAAACGGTATCACTTCAATCGGTGCCCATCGCCGACGCGTAACGTTTTAATTTGTGCCCAACGTGGACCGATTAATTCCATAACGCTTTGATTGGCGCCCAACGTGGGGCATTAACGCTTTACTTGTAATAGACTAGACTGCCAATGATGGGGTATCGGGGTTCGAATCTCAATAGGGTCTACCTAAGAATGTTTTCTCCTAGATTTTTTTCACGCTCTCTCCACACAAATGTGGGTACACTTCGCAAGCACTGCAGCCAAACTGATCTGGACCAATGTAGGAATTTGATTATGACATTGCTTACGTTCAACAGGTTTGGACGCTTTTGTAACAAGTTACAAAATCGTGTTATTCAACTTTTTTAATCTTTACTGACACTAGATGGAAAACGGGTAATCTGTTATGCAACACGAAAATTTATTATTTGGAATTTAAATATGTTTTATAACCTGGTAATATTTAATATTTTCTATACTATTTCTGTTAAATATTATAATACTTTATTTTATAACCGGCTTTGTTACATACTGTAAACGGGCCCTAAGACCGTGCAATCACATGTCCATCAACTCTGTGATACAATCGGCTATAAATAGTAAATTTACAAGAACACTATTGCAAGTAGATCATTTCTGATTAAACATTAATAGAGGTAAAAAGTTAATAAAAGTTTTTTCGAGTACTGGACATATTTATTGTTGAAATAATTGATATATTCAGATAAAAACGGCATTGAAAGGGACTTTTTGACCATTTTTTAGAATGGTTTCATGTATAAGCACTGTGCACAAATCTTAATTCTCTCTTCGAGGGACATACTGTAGCTATTAACAAGAAACTTTGTCGCTTTGTCCCAGGAAAATTTCGAGTAATCATTCAAATGCGAATGCACTTCACCCATTTCTACCATATCGTAGGTCTTTTCTTTTCCCTTTGACTCCCATACCTCGCGCGCGCGCACAAGCGGACATGCGAGCCGGGAGCTGAGTTGGGCCAACGTTAGTTAGGACTGTAATGATAAACCCTCTTCAAATAATGGTCGTGTTTCCACGAGTTGGCGCGGCAGTCGCGCACAATATTCTTTACACGCAACCAGCCGCACGATTTCTAGCGACGCGGCCATTATACTGTAAAAAATACATTGTTTTCACAGGCGGCAGAAATACGCGCGACTCTCTTGAGAGAGACACACACGTGTTCTATGCTAGACTAGCCATTGCAGTATTAGATTGTAGGCTATTAGAAAATGTCATTTCCAGCAATTATTTGAGAATTAAATGTGGTGATGTTTATTGTTGAGAGAGAGAAAGAAAGAAATGCTAGTGGCTCTCTGGGATTCAATATTATTGTGTTGTACATACTAAAGTATTCTACTGGCATGAGAAAATACTTGGAAAATGTGTTTTAATACTTCCTTATTTTGTAAATAACGTATAGAACTGCCCTATTTATTGTATTGTTGAAAGTAAATGGAGAACCCAGTACTACTGACACCATATTTTAAAATAAATAATACGAAATAAAACACATGCAAGTACTTCATCCTCAAAGTCACTTTTATTGTTGAAATCTTAGAAGGAAACATGGATTAATATTGGCAGCCGATTGCAAATACTAATCCATGTTTTCTTCTACCTCTGCCACTCACACCACCACATCCTGGGTGCGCCACTGGAGGGTTGAATTAAGGTAATTCGATACTTTCAATTACTAAGATTTTTGAGTATTTAACATGGGTGGGGTATCTTGGAAAAGATAGCTAGGAACAATGCCTCCTCACTCCATCCCAGCAACAAAGAACAAAGAAGGAAGCCTGCGTCCACTTTGTCTGGGTGTGTCATTAGTTGGGATTATCTGACCCTCTGTCTCAGCTCGGCATATTATGTTCTGCTTTTCGGTGTTGTCTCTACAATCTGCAAAGTAAAAACAAGAGATGTTATCACATATATGTGTGTGTGTTATTTGCAATTATCGATCCAAACACATTAATAAAATTAACGAGTTGATCAAGGTTAAAAAAATCAAAGTTATTGCTAAATAACGATATTGCGAACTCAAAATTAGATAACATCAAATTATTGTAATATAGAAAAAATAGTATTTATGATTTTAAAATATCCATTTTAACACTCTTAAACTGCTTAAAGAGTAGTATAGGCCCTAAATATTTAATTCCCTACACCTCATGTGAATGTCTAATCTCAGCTCCATACATCAATCATTACTTTGCCTTAACAATGGTATGCAAAAAGCTTAAAATAGCAAGTTTGACCAGTAATAGCGTGTGAACTAAAGTTATTTGAAATCATTGAATCAATATTTATAGCTTATAAATAATACACATGATAAAGCTATGCAATAAAATACTTATTGTTGAATAACATTAACGACTGAGGGACTGAATTGAGTTAATTTTAATTTGTGTGCTAATATAACCTTACTGTTCAGGAATTGCACGTGATATACTCCAAATTTAGATTATAAACACACCCCTTACAATAAGTAATAGTTGTTTATCAACCACTCACTAAATCAGCTTGTAGTATTCATTAGCTTTGCCCGCTTATCTAGACCATTGGTTTATCTATTTGTACTTACGGGTTCGATTCCCGTGTCCATGTGTCATTTTTCAATTTTTAGAATATATCTAGATGGAGTAATCCTCACTAAAAACATAAATAATAGCTTTGGCTATTTGATTCTTATATTTGTACTTAAGCCGATTGCGCAGTCGGTGTCGGAGTGACAGGGGAAGATTGAATTACGATTGAAATTGTCATGTAGACTGCATATTCTAGTCGAGAAATAGGGCCTGGAAAGATACACAATTTTGAATGAAATATACACTTGATGTGGTTTTTATTTTTTTAAATATACATAATTTTTTATATTACCAGAGCTAGAGCTCTTTAGTCCATGCACCACGGGAGGAAAATTAAAAACAACGAAACTACCGTATGTGCGTTCTACTGATCCAAAGGCTGGTGCTAGATTCCAGATGAGGGCTGATGTTATTAAGGGCGTAGTTCCCGCTTGCTGAGTTTATATATAGGGCCAATTTCGTAGGCTTAATACGTCCCAAGTGCAGTGCTTTATTAAATGCAAGATGACACCTACCTAAACTCGAATCTAATTGGTCAGTTTCGCATGAGTAACTAGCCCTTAACTTTGAGTTTTTGTCTTGAGTCTTTGGCAAGCCTTAGACTCCAATATGTTTCTACTGTCCGACTCCGACTCCATAAATGGTTAAACTATATTAATTAATAATTAATAACAAAATCAACGCACCCAGTGAAATGCTCCAGTACAAATGGCTATATGGGAAGCTTATATATTGTGAATGTATATTTAATTAAATTTGTCAATACAAATTACAACATATTGGTTGTAAGGAATAATAAAAGTATAGAAATAGCTAGCATATATTGTTATAATATTATAAGTTTTTATTTAGAAGCAGGGGTTGGTACATTCTTACCGACTTCAATCAAAATTGCTTCCGACTCATACCTGGTAGCTATGAAGCCAAAATTGATGATGTTTGCTTGGTTTCTCTAAAATTAATTGTTTGTAACTATAGACAATTTAAATTAAATATATTTTGGAATATGAATGATGTATGAATGAGAACATTTATAAAAATCTACAAGATTTTATTTTGATTGCGAGTCTGGTTGATTTTTATGATATTTCTAATGGCTTGATTTTGAATAATTATTGTGTTATTAATATTTTTGTTTAAAAACAGCATCTCTACCGATCATAAAAGTAATTTGAAATCATGGAAAAGTTATGAAATTAGCTTCCAAGTCATGAATTTTTGTGTTTTGCATGTTTGAATAAATGACAGGAAAGAGTTATATGGAGTAATCTTACTTTAACAAATTTTTGAAAATTTTGATGCTTTTGAAAGCTATTTGATGTTGTCTTCCACCAGTAATTTTGTTTAAATTGGAGATCCCATAGAAGCTATTGAAAGTAGTCTTCCCCCAACACAATTTTGAAAATTTAATCCCGGTACTTTTAGAAGCTATTTGGAGTGGACTCGACGGGTATTTATTTTAAGTTTAGAGTGATATTCGCTTGGACATTTTTTGAAAATTAGATTCCTCTAGAAGCTATTTGGAGTGGTTCTTTAAAATGAATGCTTATTTCAGATATTTGAAGTTTGATAAAAGCCAATGTTAAATACTTAATAAAATTTCAGGGAATCTAGAGGGAGGGGGTGAATCCCATAACCCCGATTTCATACGTCCTTAACGCATTAATTTTCCCTCTTCTTTTAAAAAAAAATTCTTCGTGAATATGTTTGTATAGGCCACGAAAAAAGTCATGAAATTTGGTTTACATAATTCGGTAGACATCCTGATTGTTGTTACCTACTTCCTTTAAATCCAAGGCATTTATTAATAGTGAATCACTGTTCAACCTGGTTCGACAGTAACACAAGGTGTAACACCTTAACTTCGTCGGATAAATAACGACATTTAAATATTATTATTATTAGCACCGCGTCTTACTACCCGTTTGGGTTATACGCACGACATTTAAATAGAAATAGTTACTTAATCGCCCATACTGGTGGGCAAGTGGGCTAAGGCATCAATCTCCTCTAGTCTGGGTTTCCTTTGACTGGGAGGTGGACCGAAATATTATTAATACCATTAGTGTAAATACATACTTTGCGGATAGTCCTACAGTGTAGCTAACCCTGACGGGTAGTAAGACGCGCTGTGAATAACCTTGACTGGTAGTAACACGCAATGCGGATAGCCCTGACGGGCAGTAAGACCCAGTGATTTAAACTTCCAAACCTAAAGGTTAGGATGAGGAGGGTCTCTTAAAGTAAATTTATCCACGTCAGCGTGAAAGGGGTTTGGAAAAATCGCATAGGCACCTAGAATCTTTTTACGCTCGAGTTTAGGTCCGAATCCCGGTCTCTTATTCAACGGTGATCAAGTGCTATGCGAGTCTAATACCTTAGATTACTTGACCACTGGTGCGAGCTCCCTGAGTGTCAAATCACCAATCTGGGGTTTGGCAGCTGTGTTTGTCCCAGAATTCGGCCAGGGCAAGTCGCCTAGTAGCAGACGTTGAAAAGTGGGCGTGGCACCCGCTGTAGTATTGAGGTATTGCAGCTTGAACCGGATGGAGATAGCGCCTTATCTCCCACTTAGTGAAGTAAATGTTATTAGATTCTTATCTGGAAGAGTATCTTTATAAGCTGTCACCCATGGTATTACGGGCCAGTCATCAAACATCACAGAGGATTAGAAGCTCTACACCAGGGTTTTTCAAACTGTGTGTTGCGACATATGGGTGGGTCGCGACGACCAGCGGATATAGAACAGACATTTTCAGTAAAAGTATAAAAATTCAAATTTTCAGCACTGAGTTATGACCTGAACGCGTATGGCCATGCCTTATTCACTCTAAAAACGGCCAGACAAAGATCGTAAAATGAGGTCTGGTCTGTCTCTTTTTCGCGTTGGACACATTAAGATGGAAGTGTATGGACACGAATGAAGCTGGTCCCACACTATTCGCTAATGCTAACGAATGTTCGTGTATGGCCGCGTATACACTAGGCCAGCGTTTCCCAAACGTTTTGGGTCACCGAACACTTTTTATATTAGTACATTTTCATGGAACACTTTTTTATCTTTGTTAAAAGTTACTTTAGTCATCAAATAAAAAAAAGTTATGTTACTAATACTCAAATACATTTTATTTTACCAAACCAAAAAATCAATCTTTAAATCATAAATAAAACTTACTTCTAGTGAGATGGTTGATTCTGGTTATTTTCATCCCAAATTTGTTTAATATTTGGAATGACGCTGGAAAGTTGAATCCTCAGGTCAGGTATTTATATCTTTCTTCTCGTTGCAACGTGATAGTCCAGTCTCGCATATATAAGTTGTAACAAGAGGAAGGGGCGCTCGAACCACGCGTTTAGTCACATTCAGATACTCTTCTATTAGACTTCCCCAAAAAATATTCAATGGAAGACCTTTAAACTTTTGTTTTAAATCAGAGTCAGAAACCAAGTCAATTAGTCTTTCATTACTATGCGCATTAAAACCCACTGGTTTGGCTGTAGTTATACATGGATTACATACCCAAGCATTATTATCATTAGTAGTAGGAAAATATTCTGATAATAACACAGCAGGTCACGTAAGTGTTGTAAGATGGCGCTGGAAACTTCATCGACTGTAGAATGTATTTCAGTCAGAAATTCTTCTAGAGTAGAAAAGCACTAAAAGTTATTCTTTTCTAAAGAAGTTATCCAAAATTCCTGTTTATTTTCTTAAGATAAAATTTTATCAATTGCAATAAAAATTGTCACATTCTTTCTTTGCAGGGACATATTTATTTCATTTAATTTTGCAAAAATATCTGCAAGGTATGCAAGTCTCATTAGCCACGAGGAATTTGTCGAAAAGTCATTAAACTTTCGTCCTGCATTATCTGAAGTGAAGAATACAAGTAGTTCACTACGAAGTTCAAAAAACCTAAAGAACTTTGCCTCTGGATAGCCACCTTACTTCAGTATGTAACAATTACCTTACTTCAGATGTAACATTACCTTACTTCAGTATGTAACAGTACCTTACTTCAGTATGTAACAGGATCTTACTTCAGTATGTAACATTACCCTACTTCAGTATGTAACATTACCTTACTTCAGTATGTAACAGTACCTTACTTCAGTATGTAACAGTACCTTACTTCAGTATGTAACATTACCCTACTTCAGTATGTAACATGACCTTACTTCAGTATGTAACAGGACCTTACTTCAGTATGTAACAGGACCTTACTTCAGTATGTAACAATGACCTTACTTCAGTATGTAACAGGACCTTATTTCAGTATGTAACATGACCTTACTTCAGTATGTAACAGGACCTTACTTCAGTATGTAACAGGGCCTTACTTCAATATGTAACAAGGTCTTACTTCAGTATGTAACATGACCTTACTTCAGTATGTAACATGACCTTACTTCAATATGTAACAGGGCCTTACTTCAGTATGTAACAGGGCCTTACTTCAGTATGTAACATGACCTTACTTCAGTATGTAACATGACCTTACTTCAGTATGTAACATGACCTTACTTCAGTATGTAACATGACCTTACTTCAGTATGTAACATGACCTTACTTCAGTATGTAACAGGGCCTTACTTCAGTATGTAACATTACCTTACTTCAGTATGTTACAGGACCTTACTTCATTATGTAACAGGGGCGCTTTATGCTGACCACCCATTTCCTCACACATTTTAAATAGCCTGGATTGAAGAAGCTGAGATTTGACATAAGTAATAGTTTGGATTGCATTATCAAGCATAATTTTCAAACATGTCGGTATTTTTTAGTTGCAAGTGATTGCCTCTGTCGAACACAATAGCTTTTAGTGATATGTGGTGCAACATTAGTGAATTGCGCTACAGCTCCCTTCATCTTTCCTACCATGGCCCGTGTACCATCGGTACACACGTCAATACATTTTTACTAACTAATGTTATGTTTTATGATAAAACTGTTGATGCAGTTAAGTATTTCTTCTTCAATTGTATTGCTTGGCAAAGAGTCGCAGAGGAGCAAATCCTCTCCAATCACATTATCATCGGACGAATACTAGTAACACAGCAAGTCCCGAAACGTCAGTACTCATCTAACTGCAAAGAATAATGGCAAGTTTTCAGTCGGCAACCTATTTCCTTTTCAATGTAATCGGCAAGATCGTGATTGCGACGTTAAACAGTATGATTTGACAATATTACTGTATCACTTTTTTTTCTTCTAGACTCATCATTCAATATGCATGTTACATTATATTTCGCACAAGGCTTGATAATAATTTCTCCTATAATGTGGGCTTCTTCAGCAAGCGCAATACGGTAACTTACATGATAAAATACTTCTGTTGCATTTTCATTGTCCGTTTTAGGGATTTTTTAATCAGGGAAAGTTGACAATTTTCAAGTGAATCGCGCTTTATTTCTTTTTTTAACTAAGTCTTTGTTTTGGTTTCCAAATGCCAACAAAGTTTATTAGGAGTCATAGAACTGTTGGCTAGTATTTTGTTACACATTGTACATCAGAAGCATCTTTGTTCCCAACACTTATAAAACAGAAATACAAATACTTTTCATAATACTTTGGAGTCGGTCTTTTATCACCTTCATGTTTTTTTGTTGCACTTCTCACTGACACTTTGAGCTGCCACTTGGCAAGTGTTTCAAACGGCTGAAAAACAACGTTATAGCCAGTCGCGGACAACGTTATGTAAAAAAAGGTCACAGACGTTGTAACTAAACGACCTTATACTGGGCAACGTTACAGCAGGATTTACTGTATCTTAAACTATACGTCAAATGTGTTAGGTTTAAATTTAATAATTTTTTTTGTGTGCTTTCTCAATTTTTCCACGTAACACCTAATCACACCTCGCGGAACACGGTTTAGGAAACACTGAACTAGAGCATTTGCCCCACCCCCCATATTCATATATGTGTAAAGGGAGAGTGCAAAACAGTTTCGGAAAACACCTTCAGTAAAACCAACCGAGATTCGAACTCTGACTTCCCCGTCACAAGTCAAGTTCGCTCTACCTCTCTTATCTCAAACCGGACTGACGTAAAATGCATAGTCCGGGCTGAGTACAAAACCACACTTGGCATATATTAAGTAATTCTCTTCAAATAATTACTAGCTTCCATCAACTATTTTATTAAATGGCTATGTGAATACAAGTTCGCCTATATTTTTCGTTCGGAAAAACACATTTTTTATTGTTTACGATTCTCTAAGCCTATTTTAAATTTATTTTATTTTATGTATTTTATTACCAAGGGCATAGTAAAGCGGGGTGGGGGAGAGAAGGGCCATATATACTTGTAAAACTTAGTGTTATAGTGTTACATCAGTTTTAGTTGTTTATGTCGCCAACCAAAGTTAATATTTTAATGTTCACCTTCAAGATGCACTTTGTTTAAAAGAACAACTGTCAGATATGCAGTTTGTAACTTATGTAGTTAGGATTACTAACCTTCCCCCACCAGTTCTTTCAACACACCTACTTACTCAAAATTATTTTATAACTATGAAAAGACCAATTATATAGGGCCTACAACATTTTAACAGCATGGCTAGTATTTTCAAGGTTGTGAAAGTTTGTGTTAGCAGAAGAGAATCTGTTAAAATAGTAGTTGCCTGTTGCTAATATGATATTAGTGTTAGTTACATAAAAACATGTCAAATCTTTAAAAAAAAGTTAAATATACGCTTGACAACTGGGTTGTAAAAGAACCACCAGCAGAAACTGTTCCCTACGAGACACTAAAAGAGGTGACATGAGTTGTCCCACCCCCGCGTTTCACTACTTAATCAATTATAGGTATAAGTAGACTACTAATTAAGCTATTGTAAGAATGAGAGAGTTAAAATGTAGAGGAAATGTACACTAATCCGGGATTCAAACCTCAACGCCCACATCACCGGCCAACCAGCCTTATTATCTTTATCATGTGCTCACTGGCGCGGGTAGTAATAATGTCAATGTCAATGCTACTATTATACTCGCGTGTAAGTTTTAAGTAATATAATTTTGTTTACTAAACGCTTTATTCATTTTGAACATATCTACTTTTAGTTTTTCATATGAAGAGAAAGTATTGTAATCGTGAAAAAATTAGACCTCGAGATTATGATGAGTATTGACATTTAATGTGCATCTCAACCCAAAAAAGTGTATATGAACAGTTTGTGGGTCCCTCGATTTGTCGGTCTGTACTAGGTGTCACAACCGAAATGATGAGATAGATTTAGTTCATGCTTGATATTTAGGAAATATAGGGATTATCTTCAGCCGTTTTTTAGATTCTAATTCTAACCCTTAAAATAAGGGTTATATATATGTTGGTTAATATTTTGAAAGATTTGAAATTTTTCGGAAATTAATTTAACAATTGTATTTAAAATCTATATCCATGGTATATTTGACGTGACAAATAATAATGTGTAGCTATTTTTTGGGAGAAAATTCGCTGAAGGATAGTTTACTAACAACTTTTTTTATTGGACGTTTCTAGAAAATTGCTTTGCGATTTTGTTTAAAATGCATATCATAAGAGTGTTTTATATGATGAATAGCATCGCATACTTGTTTTTAAGAGACAAGTTTATTTATAGTTAGTTTACAATGTATACTTATTTTAAAGAGAAAAGTTTATTTATAGTTAGATTACATATATGACTTATATTTTAATTCAAAATATTTAGACAATTGCTTTACCGCTTTTGTTAAAATTTTATATCCAGGCAGTATTTTACATGATAAATAGCAAGGGAGTAGAAAGGCTGAGGTCAAAGAGAGGGATTCGACCCTCCCTGAAATTTTATGTAAGACCCCACCCCCACCCCAGAGGGTTGGTCTATTTATACGTACCTATAAAAAAGGTTACATTCTAAAGGTATAGTAACATTTACTAGCGGACCCCCACTGTACAAATTAGCACTCTACGCTCTTGTTTATCACGCACGAACTTTCAAATTATGTAAATATATGAGACGACTGACTGGAAAGGTATCCATTCCAGTATTTATCAAACGAGCAACCTTAATGAAAAATCGAAATTATACTCACTAGAATTATACCCACTAAAATCGGAATTGTATCCATTTGGAATGGTATCAATTCCAATATTTCTCATACAAGCAAACCTAATTAGCTTAATTTGTCGAATTCGACTTTGACCACAAAAGAAAAGCCAAACTCTGAAAGTTATTATTAACTAAGGAACTCTCATATATCACTAACTTACTAAGTACACGTTCTACCTCTAATATCTAAATTTGAATTAATCTGATTACTGTTTTTATTATTGATATAAATGGTATTTGATTTTAACTACTGCTCTTTATTAATGTAATTTTATTATTATTTATCTTATATTTTAGTAACTATTTATTTGTACGTATCATTAGTTAGCTATAAGTGTTTATTTTCTTGTGTAGTTATGTTTTTATATAAAGTACTTGTATACTTTTGAGTGTTGACCAACACTATAATATAGAAAATTGGAGCCTCTAAAATAATATGGCCAAATGAAGACAGGTGAATAATTGATAGCATATGTATTTGATTTGACTTTACTAAATGTTAATTATAAACTATTTGATCCAAGCCTGTGCTCTTTTTGTAAACAACAGAATAAATAATCAATCACTCAATCACAATTATTGTCTGCCCTCTGTTAGTAGCTTTGTGGACTAACAATAAGATCAAAGTGTCTTGTCACCTTTAGCATACGAATAAAAACTTAAGTTCCGCCATTTATGGATATAATTCCAGTTTCTCCTCAGGTTTGCTTGTTTGAGAAATACTGGAATGGATACCATTCCAAATTGATATAATTCCACTCCCACGATCAGTGCATGATTTATAAACTAGCTTAACCTACTATAGCACTTCTTAACCCTGGAGTCTTAGCAATAGAAAGCAAAATTACAGAGTGGATTAGTTAAGATTTAATTCAAGTGAATTAATCTAGACTTAATTTAAGCGGATTAGCTATATTACCAACATGTCACACTGGGTAACAAACAATACAAAACACGGAGTCCTGCCTCCCTCTTACTCACCTCAGTCCACCCCAGAGTAGCTATATTACCAACATGTCACACTGGGTAGCAAACAATACAAAATAAATAATATTTATGGAAAGTAATGTTTAATGCGCAGCCCATATAAAGATTTAATCAGAATAATAAACGATTTAAGAAGTGTCTGGTTGCTAAAAGTTGCAACTGGTCGGTTTACGAGCACTACAAGCCAGCGAATTAGCTCTTATCTGAGCCATTATGTGGTGAACTGAGCGAGCGAGCTCTCGATGAGCTGGTTCAGAGGCTAGAGGCAGTGGGATAACACATCCTTGTTACCCATGGTCCGTGCGGCGTCGACCCTCCTGGTGATGGCGGCCACTACGCTAGGCGTCATCTCGGATATACTGCCAAGTGTTGCGACGAGTGAGTTACATTTTTAAAATAACTTTCACATTGAACATAAGGATTATTAACGGCTAGATCTAAGAGGTGAGAAAAGTTGCTATAACCCAAACCGGTGTGCCCGCGGTCTAGATGTCGAGTTCATTTTGTTTGGTATGCCTGTGATGGGGGGAGGTCGATGTTCGAATTTAGACCAGCTATTCTCAATTTCCTTATATGTTTATCCACTCTGTCACTCTAATTTAAAATGTGTGTACATTTCCTCTCTCATTGCAAGTGTGGGTATATTAGATTTCACTTCTACCTTCCTCATCCCTTACACATTAGCGTATTACCCTAAAGGGTAATGAGGTGTTAAGGTAAATAAAGGTTGTTTTAGAGAAAGTGCACTCGCATTAGCATGAAGGGGGGATGAGGTGGAGCCACAGTGACAAATCACAATTTACTCCCACCCCGCCCCTAAGTGCGCCCAACATATATTCAAACTTTGGTCTCTTGTCCCAGGCCATTCACTCTATAGTGAGAATGACGCCTAAAGCGGCTTGACCCCCGAGGCAGGCGATGGAGTACTTTTATATGTCCCACGTCTTAATATCCATGCGGACACTCTACATATTTACACTAATGGGTCAAAGGTTTAGGAAGGTAGAATTCAGAAGAAATATACCCGCATTTTTGTAGAGAGAGTGAAAGACCAATTAGGTAAAACGTTTGTATTACACATGGCCGAGATTCGAACATAAAACTTCCCCGTCACTTGGCAATCCAATCTATTGTGAGACTGGCACCCTAGAACACGTGACTATCGATGCAGATAACTGTTGAAATGGACCCTAAAGGAAAAAGTAGATAGCTTCTTCGGGGAAGTCGAACAAGGAAGTAAAGCAATGCGTGAACATTAAGTAAATAGGACTTTATTAATTTGGCATGAACTTATTGAGAGAGCCGCCTATTTGAAGGGTAATATTCACACACTTTTAGATTTATTGTGGGAATGTCGGTTCTGAAACTTCAAGAACACTAAAACAATCCATAGTAATTATCTTAGAATGTTCAGTAGTGAACGTGTTAAAAAATTATTTTGTTTGTTCGAGGAAAGTTAAATATATGCTCCTAAACATTCACTTGGATATTACAGCTGCGACATTGTATGTGAAACTTCATAGAAAATAATGTAACGCTACCTTTTAACATAATTTATGACAACTATCAAAATAAGAAATATGAGGTTTTTTATATTAAAGGAATAATTTGATAATTTTATTTAGTACCACGTCTGGTTATACACTTATTTACGAATTATGTTATTGGTTTTACGGATGAGGAGGATTATATAAGAGGAAGTGTACCCGTATTTGTGTCGAGGTAGAGTGGGAAAACATTTAGGGAAAACACCCAACCGAGATTAGAACCTCGATCTCCCCGTCATCGGCAGATAGGTCTACTACAAGAGCAGTGCCTTAGACCAGGCGGCCACCGAAGCGGGTTTTGATACATTTTGCCTCTATTTTGTCGTGAAACATACTTTAAAATAACAAATAATCTTTTTGATTGGGGGAATTTCTAGACGTCTGCGACGCATCTTAAGTGTTCCGATAGGTGGGCCCCTTCAAGGTTCCAGTTCCACGGAATTACTGTAATTAAAACTTTAGATCATTTGTAGATCATTGAAAAGTAACCAGTCACCACTGCATTATATGAATCATCGTTTATCTTTAGAGTAAAGCCAAAATTTTAAGGAACAATGGGTTAACACGGCCGCCACGTTCCCCAACATAAAATAAGGGTATTTTTCATTGGTGACGTTGAGGTCTGTCAGCCAGCGGAAATATTCACATTGCTTGTCTCTAGAAGTTAGATTATGGTTTATTTTCATTATTATTAAGGATGAGGGTGTGAATAATTTGTAATATATTGTTACAAATATGTCAAGAGACCCACTTCGGTGGCTGCATGGTCTAAGGCGCTACTATCAAAAGAGACTACACTGCCGATGACGGAGAGATCGTGGTTTGATCCCACTCAGGTGTACTGGGGATGGTTTCGCTTAAATTGTTTCCCGAACTCTCCACGCAAATGCACGTACACTTTCTCTAAACTCCACCTTCCTCATTCCTAAAACTATTAGCATAATTAGTACATAAGCGTATAACCCGAACGGGTAGTAAGACGCGGTGCCAAAAAATATATGTCAAGAACATTTTGTGGATTAGGTCTGAAAATAGTTTCAATGTTTTGAAAAGTAAAACTTTATTCTATTCTATTTTAAAGAATAATAAACATTACACGCCCTTCCCTTACATGAGTGTTGAAAAAAGTCCAACTTGTGTGGAAAACAAATACCTCCAATTCATAAAACGCAAAAATAAAATAAAATTCAGATTGGGGCGAAAGGTTTTTTTTTTTGCTTTGAATTGGTACGAAAGAACAATGGTGTTTTTCCATTCTCTCTCCAACCTAATGCAAGGGAATTTTCTGAGTTACCCTTTTATTATATTTGTATTACATACATGGTGATGGGTATAATCAACTAGATTATATTAATACTTGGTAAATATATTTTTTAAATACATATATATTTTAAGGTGTAAAGCCATAACCACTAAACTTAGAGCGATTACATTTTGAGGGCATAAGCTCAATACTATTAAAATATATTTTCCAAGGTTTCAGTAGCATTCTATCCCCATATTCGCTTGACTTAGCTTTTCAACATTTGCCTTTAAACACATGGTTGACTACAACAAAAGGGTTTACCGGGTACTATCTAAGTTCTTCCGACAACATAGTATTTTTAGATCCTATAATCTCCTCTTCGTGATATTTACGTTGATTTGTTTACATACTTTTCTTAAGTTTTTATCTGTCTTAATCTGCGCGTAATTCGTATCGGTGGACACGCGAGCTAATGATTCAGCCTCATCTGATCTAGTTTTTCAATGCTGAGGTCAGGGTTTAAGTCCCGACCGGGTGTAATAGCGGTAGTTTTTTATTAATGGTTTCCCACTCTCTCCCAAAGCTAATGTGGGAACAATTCCTCTAGATTTTATCCTCTTTGTCTGTATTCCATTAGTGTAACCATGCGAGTTGCGCCCGGAAGGGAGGTAAAATCCGAAGCAAGAGCAGTTATTTAACGGATTAGTCCATGCAGTAGCGATAAGGAAGATAGTTTGAGAAAATACACCCAAATCAGTGTGTAGAAGGGATTAAAACACAGTAATAAATGTCACAGAGAAAACTCATTCCTTGATGCACCCAACCGGGATTCGAACTCAAACCCCTAATTAATGGCAATACAAACTATTACAAGCCTGACGCCTTAAGCATTATAAACACCAGTAATAGTAATAATAATAATATATAGTAACTCAACCAAGAGATTTATTCTGATGCAATCAATTAGGCACAAAAACTACATAAAATATTTGTGAGAAGTAGGTAAAAGCACGCGTGGAATATTAGCAGGCCACTGAAATCACGTTTGGAGACCATTTAAAACATCAATTAAAACCAAAGAGTAATATTACATATTTACGTCTCCATTTAGGGCGTTCTGTTTTGTCCAAATAAACCAATTAGTTAAGTGCGAGATTTAAGTAAGGCTAGAAAGAATTTCCTTCTAGTGGGACGCTGAAATTAAAGTGTTAATTTTATAATCACACACTTTGGCCTTTGTGTCACATTAGTAACGTAATATAATATGTTGAATGTATTGTAGCTTATAAAGCCTAATGTTGAAGTAGCAATGTAATAACATAAAGAGTCCTTGCCTAGTATTGAAGTAACACCGTCAGAAAAAAGAGCAGAGTTGCCTAGTATTGAGGTAACACTGTTATAAAAAAAAAGAGCAGAGTTGCCTCGTATTGAAGTAACACTGTTAAAAAAAGAGAAGAGTTGCCTCGTATTGAAGTAACACTGTTAAAAAAAAGAGAAGAGTTGCCTCGTATTGAAGTAACACTGTTAAAAAAAAGAGAAGAGTTGCCTCGTATTGAAGTAACACTGTTATAAAAAAATAGCAGAGTTGCCTCGTTTTGAAGTAACATTGTTAGAACAAAGAGCAGGGTTCTTTTCTCGTATTGAAGCAACAATATGATAGCAGAGTTCTTGCCTTGTATTGAAGCAACAATGTTAGAACATAAATTGAGTTCTTGCTTCGCAGTAAATTAGTCAAACTAAGACAGAAAAATATCACACCGTTATAGAATCCCGTCCTATAAATCAGAGCTCACTACTTCCTCCACTCTAATTTAATAGTTAATATTGGGTGACCTGGCGGTCTAGGGGTAAGGTGTCGGACTTCTGTGCTGGTGGTCCGGGGTTCAATCCTGGGTCCCAGCACAGATTTATCTGATACCAAACCCTTCCTTCACCTCTGACAAGACATCTTGTGAATGTGGGGAATGCCAGGCCTCCACCGTGGTTCAGATTCCAAGTTAAACTGTAGGTCCTCCAGTTCATCTCACAATCACCCTACCATTACACATTAGCGTAAGTGCGTATAACCCGAACGGGTAGTAAGACGCGGTGATAGTAATAATAATAATAAATATTCATTTGTGATGCATTACAAACCATAGCATAAATACTAATAGTCTTATTTGGCTGACCTTTCCCACTCAGCTATGGGCACAGCCGGAATTATTATTTTATGAGGATAATAAGACATTCCCAAAAACATGGCCACACTGCTCCCAGTGAAATTAATTAATTAGTAGGTCATGTCAGCAGACCTTTTACAACCGCAATTAATTGGAGTTGTGTAGTCATAATGTACCTAGTTCCTGAATTTATTGCTAGGACATGCTTGCTACAATCGGTGTTGCTTTCCTCAGCCAGGGAAATATTTTTCCCAAACATTTAAAGTTTAGTCGAGGTGATGCGAGGAAGGAAATGAAAACTACTTGAGTTTGGAGCGCATTTTGTTTTAACGTCTCGGCTAATTTTGTTTCCTGATAGTGTTCCACTCTCAGTCACGCAAATGCGGGTACATTTCTTCTAAAACGTTAACCTCCTTATTCCTAATCTTTAAGGGTAAATATGCGGATAGCTATAGCGTGTAGTATAACGCACTTAAAAAAAAAAAGCTTCACAATATTAAGGATTTGCGGTCAAAACGCACGAGACTGACCCAGGAGAGTTACTGACTAATCACTTCATCTTGAAACTAAGCCAGGTCGGTGGAACACTTGATTAAGTAGACTATGGTTATTTTTGAACGAGCATGATTCTGTAGCTATTCAGTAAAATACTACACCAGACACTTTCTAGCTCGTACTTCAACACAACATATTTTACAGTAACAGGGGAAGGTTTAGATGAGTTCTTATGTTCAATGAACCAGAGTTAGGTTAAATCTTTGTCACAAGACGTGAGTTTGTATGTATTGATACAGACTGTATACATGTGAAACTAATTCAAATCTACCATTGCACTAAAGATGTAGGTCTGTTAAGAAGAAGATTTACCCAAGGTTTGGCTGGGGGTTAAGGGAGCGATTTGAGCCCCAGAGCGTAAGTAATTATGATAAAATCTTAGAACGTGTAAAGTACATCTACAACATCGAGCATTGAAGGTGTGGCGAATGCATAAGCTAAATTTTATAACCAAGATTACGACTTTGATATTCAAAAGGTACACCATTACACACATTATAAGTGCCACTAAAATTCTCAATCGGGAAAAAAGCACATAACTCAAAGTTTAGATAATAGCTCCCGCTCCTCCATACATTTCTGGGCCCGTAACTAACGTGCGCCATTTGTTTACTGTTTTTAGCCAAGAATTCTCCTCAGAAACAGATGGACCCATCCGAAGTGGACTTCCGAATCTGGTTGGAAGCTCAAAGAACAGGTTAAGCTTTTGAGATATTGAAATTGCTATTTATTTGTATACCATTACCAACATAATGTTAAAGATCATTGACTTAAATATAAGGACCAATAAAATATTTATTACTCTTAGACAATAGTTCAATAGCATACTTATTACTCCTAGACTACACATCAAATCTAAATCTATCAGTATCAGCTACCATGATCGCAACTCTCCTCTCCTAGCTGACAGGTGACCTCAAAGTTAAGGATGTAAGCCTATATACCTCACGACTATGAAGTTGGCCCCCATACTTTAAAAAAACATATTTTTATGATTTCAAAAAAAAAAAAATTCAGATTGTTTTTCAGAAAGTTTGTCTGTTCCGTTATGCCAGGCCCACAAATGATATGTTTACACTTCAAGGTAGCCCCACCCCCTTTTACGAATTGAAGTTTTTATGGTTTCGATCGTCTGTTCCGGATTATTCTGCAAACACATTTCTTTGTTCCGCATTCGTTCTTGCACAAACGTGATGTGAACTAGTGACATTTTGTTCACTAGTGAGGGGCCAACTTCATGGTAGCCCCCTTCCCTCATTTCCTCTCGCTAAGCTTTTGAAAATTCATGTTTTTATGATTGCAATAGTTTGTTTTTTCTAGACTGTTCCGCAAACCCTTTTGTTCATTCCATTTTGATAGGCCCACAAATTATACGTATACATTCAGGGTTGGGTTAACTCAAAGGTAGTAGTCCTCCCACTCTAAAAATCCAACATTTTTATGGTTGTGATAATTTGTTTTTCGTTTGTTCCACAAAAAGTTTAATTTGTTCCGTTTTTATATACCTACAAATTATACGCTTACATTGGAGGGGCCAACTTAACGGTGCATACACCAATGTTTTCTTTTAAAGATTGACATTTATATGGTTGAGATGGTTTATTCATCGTTTGTTTCGGATTGTTCCACAAAAAACTTCGTTTGTTCCAAATTTGTTTTGGCCTAAACGTGAAGTTAAGTTGTGACAGTATCGATAAAGAAAGACGTTATTTTTCATAAAAGTTATCATTTATTTGAAATTATGAGGATCCACTTTTAACTTTTATATGAAATTTTAAGTGATTTTATGAAAAATAAAATAAAATGTAAAGACTGTTTAGACATTAAAAATGTAAAAGAAGAACTAAAAACAAAGGTCTACTATTATTATAATATAACATTATATACTAAAAAGTTTAAACATTTTGACTTTTCAGTAAATCTTTCTCTAGACTTCGTACCTGAATACTATTTAATGGCCTTAGTGTTAAAAAAACCATTCCAATTTACTGAAGTGATTGTATCATAGCAATGAGTTGTGAAACGTTCAAGATTTTACACACATTATATTTAATAGAAACCGGTAGTACTTAATTTGACTCGCGTATTTTTAACAGCGAGTCAGAAATAAGAAAATATTTTTAATGTTTGCATTTGATTCCATTTGTACTTTTTAATTTAATCAATATTCATTATATATTGTTTTTTATGCAGGATACTTTGGTAGGCCTATAAAACTTTTTTTATTTAAATTTGATCATAAAAATATTTAAAATAAAATCATTTTTCGATTTATAATAAAAGATACCATAAAATATATACTGTATTTTGAGCTATGAATAATCTAATTTCAAATCCAAATACATAATTATATTAAACACATTTTCAGATAAATGTGTGAAATAAATGTATTAGAAAAATTTCTGAACCTCGATTTTAAATTTTTTTAATGCAAAACATTGTTCATACTGAATCAGTGGATAGATTTTATTTATAAATTTTTCAAGTATAGTTTTTATTCTGAACATGGCTGCCCTCAAAGAACAATTGTGCCGAGTTTGAATTAAATCGATTAATGTGTTCATAATTTATTGTGTAACAAATCCACCAAAGACGTAAACAAAATCAATTGGTTGAGTTAAAACGGAAAACTAGCTTCATTCGTTTGATAAATTAAACCCCATGATTATCTTTTTATTTGTTTTTACACTATGCCAATGTTCGCTATACAGGTAGCCTACTATACAAGCGCGCAAGCAAAAATTTCACACCTCAACTAGGTTTTTTACCTTTCTGTTAACTATAAGCAAGTGTGGAACCCCCAAAATCGCGGGGCCCCATGCGGCACAAACCTAAAGGTTTGATTGATTTGTATTAAGCATTTTCTTCGTCGAGGAAAAAATGAAACTTCTTCGTTAGTGTTTGTAGACCAAGTGCTAGAATTGGAACAATGTCAACAATGGATTCATAGTCAAACCTACAAATCAGCAATTGTAATAGTAGCAAACAAATGGAGGGTGCGGTAACGATGTGTGAGGCTAACCCAATACTGATATCACTGGCGGTAGGTAAGATCGTAAGTAACTGTCGGCAATTTGACAACTGCCCAAAAAGACGAAAGCCAATATTGGTGATTTGGTCGACGCCAGACTGGACCAATGATACGCCGCGTATTTTCTGCGATAGATATTCCGCCATTGATTGAATCGGACACACTACAGTGAAAGATCCGTGGCGTATATTCTGCGCAGTGTAGATTGGACAGCAATCAAGTCAATCACTTCTCTGACATTCTACTGGATGATCACTATAGGCATTGCAAATGATTTGCGTATGAGGCGGTACAGCCAGATATAAGAAAGAGGAAGCATTGGATTCATCCATTAAATATCAGAAGAATATCCATTGGACAGTTTAATTGCTTATTTAGTAGTGGTAAAAGTGTCAGAGAGACTGATGCTTGCATCGGTTACCTACAGGTGACTCGGGGTGGCCCTGCGGACTGGTATGCCTCCGTTACACTACTTTCGTTATAAGAAGTACATAGGGCTGGACCGAAAGCCCACGTCACGTGTTCAGCTCGTGGTGGTGGCCCAGAAATGGGTTGAACTTTGTGGGACAGTGCAGTTTAATCGCCGACGATTGATGGATTTGGTAGAGCCGTGGGGTCTAGGCCTTGCGGCCTTGGCGCTAGGGGTTCTGGGCCTCTCAGTTTGTGCGGTGAGCCGTTTTAGATCTCCGGTGCTGGTCTGGAGAGTTAGTAGTGCATGTGCTAGAACATGGTCGCCTCCACTCTTACGCAAGAGTAGTGGGGAATTACTTTCCCACTCGCAATGGGCGTAACCCCGTTCCCCTACACACGGGAAAGAAGGGATATCGTAAGGTCACTTCTGTGAGTGGAAGTAAACAGCTCCGGGTACCACCCTGGCTAGGTGGTAGGCACGAGTCCCGATGCCGGTCATACTAGTGCATACTGATAAGGGGGGAGGAGTTAATTCTCGCCTCCCTGGGCATCCGGCTTAATCCGGATCAACCCACCCTTCAGGGGGAGGGGGTTGGAGCTTTTTAGGTACCGACCTAGAAACTGCCCTGGGCCATGACGTCCAGTGGGTGCTGTGCAAGTCCGGCCGATTGCAAGTGTACTAGCAAGTATAGGTAGTATAGTGAACTAAGAAGTTACGAGGACTTTTTTTTTGGTACTATCCTGTTTCTCGAAAAACCTTTGAGATGAACTCCTAATGTTAGTGAAAGAATATGTAGGCTCCTTTATTATATTTAATAAAGCTAAGCGTACAAGACAAGAAAAGAATAGCAGACACAACCAGAGTGAATTGGTAGGTTCTTAAAGAACAATAGTTTGCTTTCAGAAACACGCAGCTCACAGTTGTGGAAAAATCCAACTGAAGTTAATTTGAATCCTCTACAACAATGGAAATGATACAATGTTAATTAGGGATGTCCTTCATACAATTGACTCATGGAGTCTGTGCACACTTTTAACATACATATCAGGGAATAATCAAGAAGGACGAAAGCAATGTAAAAGTGTATATATATTTAATAGTCGATATAAATATTTGAGAACAAAGATAATAATAAACGTAGACAATATATTTAATATGAAAAAGTTACAGCCTATCTTGCATCCATATATGTTGTATAGAATAACTCGACCATAATCTAATAACATAAACATTTCTCCTAATATAAATTATAGACATGCAAGCTATTGGTCTACTAGATTTCATACAAACTATTCTCAAAATCTAACTAGTATATTATACTATTTGTTCATATCAGGTTAGACGCCCTAAATGTGTATTGCGCACACGGAAACATGAGTGAAACGTAACCAGAAATATTATTTACAATTCTCTTCAAACAACGAGATTAAACTAATACATAGCTGTAGGCCTGAACGTAAATAACACCTAATTCACCTAATATCATGAATTAAAAGAATTAGCATTCTTAATAGACAATTCGACATTACGCTTCCTAATGAAGACAATATGTGCATTTTTTAAATAAAAGAATACTCACTGCTACGTTACTTTATTATAGCTCCAAATATAATAAACAATTACATTAAAATAGGTTCAAATCAGATTTTTTTTTAAAATGTCCTTCAAAAAACTAAGTAGATGAACCTTGTGAATCATAGTATAGAGAGTAAAGTAGCATTTATTTACGTATTTGCAATCTTTGACTATATTAGATACAAAAAATATTTATTTTTTATATTGCGAGAATTTTTAACAATTCTAGATAAATAATGATTCATATTTCATTTTACGAGAGCAAAAGTTTCAGGCCTGAATATAATTTTGAAATATTAATAAATTATACGTTGAAAATAGATGATGTGCTTACACTTTTAATGAAAGGTGTAACTCAGACGCTAGCACCTTTTGACCAGTTGAAAATTCCCTAGATTGACGCTAAAGCATATAGCATAGCATACAATAGCATGCTCTGATGCACCCTGAAGGGGAGCACGAGAGCAAGTTCCAACACGTACCGACCAATTGGTCACACCGTGTGGTTCGCAAAAGTTTAAAGGCGGGTTGTCGCGTTCGCGAAGTTCTAAAAATTAAAGAATCCAATATTAACATTGGGGTGTGTGAAATTTAATAAAAACCGAATAAAGTTTTTAGAGTTACGTGCGGAGACACTACTCTATGGAGGGCTGGTGAGAGCCTCCCAAACCACGGTTATCACATCTCGCTTATCCGAGCAGGGCTTTGGGACGTCGATGGCACCCACCGGGGTCAATGACGTAGTTCCCAAGCCCCTGGATAAGAGTATTGGTGGCACCGGGAAGTCTAGCGTAGAAGGACTGCGCCAGACCCCGGAAGTGGTCCTTGATGGTAGGCATGTCCAGGTCGCGGTGTAGAGTCTCATTCCGGACATACCAAGGTGCGCCCACAATGATCCTCAGACACACGCTCTGGAATACCTGCATCCTAAAGGCCACTTTAGCATCATTATATAGGGCTCGCACCAGCGAAAGGGGCGGTAAGGAAAAAAGGAAACGAGGGTTGAGGGAAATGATGTAGGAGGGGAAACACCTGTCGAACAATATGCGCCACGTAAAACCAGCACGTGACGTCACGGAACTTCAAATCTCCCGCAGCAAGTACGATGTTCTACGACTTTCGGGATCGTCGTTGGTTCGAATAGTAGGCAGGCCCACTAGCAGTAGTAGTTTGAACAGTCATTTCGTGGCTCAGTTCTGCGGTGTGTGTTGGTGCAACTATCCGTGTTTGGTCGTGGTGCATGGGTCAGAACGGCCAGTTGGGTAAAATGAGACAGTTTGTTGGAATTGGAGTTTTATACCCGCTAATTTAGCAACACTTTCTTCTAGCTAAGTATGACGCTACAAATATATTAAAAAGAATGACACACATCTTAAGCAAGAATTGTGCTGGTAGGAATGCTCGGGTAAACTACCATCCGAGTACATCCGGCCGAAACCAAACAGACGTTTATGTCGACGTAATGATGCAGTATGTTCGATGGACTGTCGGATCTTCCGTTCAATGTGGGGCAATACAGGGGGTTATAAATAAATAAATGTATCAGCGTTCTGTCGCCGAAAACACGCGACGCATCTTCGAGCTGGTATGGCGCCAGCCTAATAATGGGAAATGAGAGCTATAAAAATACTTTCCTTGACTATCAGTTTTATGGCATGCATTAAGGTGTAAACAGGGGTTTTCCCCGTTTTTGTTCTTTCTGATTTGCCTGTCCTATTTTATTGCTGTGTTCCACTTGATGAGCGGATAAGAGACAGGTTTGTCCACTGTTGAATGTTTTAAAATTGCTTAATGAGTGAAGTAAGTGCGCCACCCTCGATGGGACACCCATTCCGACACTGCGCCCTGTGTGTCTGCACAGGTCGCACACCCCAAAAGTCGTCGCTGATGACACAAGTTTATTTATCGTTTGTAAGAAATCATCAACATGAAACAAACAAATATTTGGCAAAGCGCTCTAGAACGAAATAAGGCTAAACGTGAATATTTGAACGAGTTGACAAAAAAGGTTCGAGTATTTATAGAAGGAGAGACCTACATAAAAATATTTTAAACACATGACTAAGGTTTTCCAAATAGAATTCAAACTAACGTTTGCAGAAAAATCCGAAACGTACTTAGAACAAGCGATTGCAACCTCTGGTTTGAAAATATATATGTGTGCGTGTGTGTGTGTGAGGAGGGTGGGGTTACTATACAAAGCTGCCAAAAAAACCTCCTAGTGTAAATATAGCATATGTGGTCCTATCAAAACGGAATTAGCGGTCTTTTTGGCGGAAATATCCCGGACAAACGAGTGCAATCATAAAACACGAATTTAAAAAGATGCGGTGCTCCAATTCCAACCCCAATATAAACATAGGGCCAGTTTCATAGTCAAATTTAGTACGCCTCAAGTGCGGCGCTACACTAAGTTCATGACAACACCTAACTAAACCAGAATGAAATGGGCTAATTTCGCATATGAAACTGGCCCATTTTATTCTGATCGAGGTAGGTGTAGTCCTGTATTTAGTGTAGCGTCACACTTAAGTCGTACCCAAACTGACCATGAAACTGTACCAAAGACGCTCTACCAATCAAAAGGGCTTCGAGACTAAACACGTTTCATAATTTCAGTATTTCACGAGAAGTATTGCAAATTGAATAACATGTTGGTCTTGTTTGCTGTATATTAATGACTGGTTTAAGAGTAGTTTGTCATTTGGTTGAATACAATACTGGCACTAATTATTTTACTGATAAAAATAATCCAAAATCTACCTTGCTCTTCCAGTTTTAAAGTTTTATTCTGGTAAAACTAGCTGGAATGATTGTCTACCAATCTAAATGGCTCACTGAATGTTTCTCGACTTTGCAACGGGACTTAATATTCCAGACGGGAGCTTACCACGATGTATTAGTTAAATTAAGTTTATCACTTACCTTAACCGTTATAGAGTATATAACGAACTATTAAGATGGTTATATAGTTTTAAAAAACTTTAACTTTAAAGCCATAAAGTTGTTACTTAGACACACTATGTATATGCACTATAATTTTCTATGACTATAAAATGTAAGCGTTCGGCCAATTACCAGGAAAGCTTTACAAAATACAATAACATCTGGTGGCGTTTTTTGTATCAAGTTAAATAGTTGACTGCTAAAATTCAATTACACATTAGTTATTTATTAATTTGATCAACTGTATTTTGTTCCATAGGAACCATATATTATTATACTTATCATTATTACAGGAAGATATAGCTAATGAGAGTTTATCCTATAGATATAGGCATCTAGGGGAAAATATATGTTTATGATTGGGTAGCTATTCCCAAAATTTAGAATTTGTAAAGTCAAAACTTTA
This sequence comes from Timema shepardi, assembly GCA_902151425.1. Classification (NCBI taxonomy): domain Eukaryota; kingdom Metazoa; phylum Arthropoda; class Insecta; order Phasmatodea; family Timematidae; genus Timema; species Timema shepardi. The sequence goes on from CABFVX010001085.1 coordinate 86,341, forward strand.
CTATTTTGATATGAAAGCTACAATTGTGTCTGATATTAATGCGCGAATTATTAAAGTAACAAATTCAAGTAAAAACCAGGGCCACGCTTAGAGGTGTACAAACGGTGCAGTCGCACAGGGCAACGCGATTTAGGGAGGGGGGCTGCGCTTACTTAGTTCACGGAGGGGGGAGGGGACCAGTTAGGGTGGGAAATTTTTGCAGGCACGCCCGTATAAAAAGTAGGCTCCCTGTATAGGCGATCTATAAAATACGGTCAGAGTGTAAAAATAAATAAAAACATAATCAAGTGGTTTGATTTATTGAACAAGGGAAGCGAGTTGTCCGTTTTAACTGTACCTAGTTGTATTTGTCTTTCTTTTGTATCCGTCTGTGGTGGATATGTCTCACTTTAACTTTTGAGCGCAGTGACAAATTTAATTCAAACCTAGCACACACACACACACCCAAAAGGCAGAAATAGCGACAGGCCCTCGAAGCCCGCTCTGCCGAGTGTGAGAGCCGACTATACTACTGTTCTCTCCCCATGTGCAACAGGTTGAAACCTACTTTACGATGGCGTAATAGTCCGAAAGAAAGATATGACTAGTAGAGTAGGGTGGGGCAACTCCAAACAGACTGAAGAAGAAAGAATCCAGTCGTTCTTTGTGCCTTTATACATATCAAGTTTGTTGGAGAAGAAAATCTAACTAAAGATTGGGGATAAACTATAGACCCTTATATGTATATATACATGGCTTCTAGCATTATTATTATTATTATTACTTGCATGTATTTATCTTTTAGGGCATTTCCTGATAACGTATGCGACTGAAAATTAGTATATAGGTGCAAAATACTTTAATAACATTAAACAAATTAAGTTTTTTTTTTATCATTTCGGGGGGAATGGATTGTGAGTCAAATAACCTGGGGATCCACAAACAAAAATTATTCAGGGTCCCAAGTCTGATAAGGGCAGCCCTAGTAAAAGCCATAAGTATAAAGTAAAATGTTTTTTAAAACTATGCAATAAGTTTAACTCTGTATTTTAGATTGGTCTAACCCCGAGTTACAAAAAAAGAGGCGGCGTCCGAAGCATAAAAAGTTCCAGTTGAAGGAACTCACAGTGTTGGTCCCTGCCGACGCAGGTCCCGTTGAGACAATCATCGACCAGATCCTCCAAGGCGAACAAAATGGAAGAGAGATACGGACCAAAGACGGCCGCCTGGTTGCATACGTAGACGGCATCGTGCAGAGATTCAACAAGAAAGCGCACGAGGCCCACCAGAAGAAACTCAAGCGGAGAGGCAAAATGCCCAAGAGGAAATCTTCTAGTACTAAAAGACTGGAGGAAGAGAATACTTATCCTCACGGTAGTGCCCACACGGTGACCACCAGTCACGAATACTACACGTTCGGTACACAAAAATACCCGTTACAAAAAAAAGAGACGTCCAAGCAACAATATGGCCAAATGCCGCTAATGATAAACAGTCAACACCAAGCACCGGAGTCCGAATTGTCATCCGCGGAATTTCACAACGCTAAGAAGCCACCAAAACCATTGTTTGACCCTAAACTTAAAAATATAGGTGACCACGAGACGCTAGCAATCCCTCCAAAACAATACGAAAACACAGAATTTGGTAAAGAGGAAAAAGATAAAACTGATAATGCAATGATTACCAGAGAAAGTTACAAATCAAACAATGTAAGCGTTTACGATGGGACAAAGCCCAATATAGTTCGAATCATAAAAAAGGATAGTATTCCCGAACTTACGTGGAAGAACGATTTAGACATACATCTAGAAAATTTGGAGGGGTTCATGATGAACCAGTTTGTTGAGTATAGTGAACCAGAAGAGAAGGACCTAACTGGGCCAGCGGAATCTGGACAATTTTCTCCTAAAGAAGATATGGAAAACAATTTGGATCCAAACAAGGAGCGAAAGGATGTACCCGCAAACCAATCAGAATATTTTATAAAAAAGTCACAGTATGACTCAGAAAACGTACTACGCAGGGAACATCAAGTGCAACAGTTAAGTAATAAAAGAAAAAGCATTCAAAATAAAATCAGTGCAAAACACAATAACAATGTTGAGTACTTGTCCACAAGTCTAAAATTAAATGACGGAAGTGTAAGCGCCATGATTTCAAGCGAAGAAAAAGTTACAAGCAGTGTCCTTGGTAGCTACGGAATGACGCCTAATATTAAAAAAATCGATTTCGACAGAGTTGAAACAAAATCAATGAACGAAAATAAAGTGTATGAAGGAAGCGATGAAAGCAAAGATCTTGACAAAGAAACAGAAAGCCTCGAAAATCCAAATGAGGGTGACAAAGATATTATTATTCCTGTAAATTTGAATGCACTGTCTCACATTGGAAAGTCCCAAACACAGAGCGAACAAAAGGATACGAAGGAGAAAACAACTTTTAGAGAAACCCTTCCAGAGAATGATATAGTTGATGTATCTAATATCCACGAGCACCCACCATTAATTCCAGCAGCGAATATAGGTTATGTTAAAGAAGAACGTGGCAGGTTGACTTACAAAAATGTACAGTCACAAAATAAACCCATGTATTTTTCAAAATCCGATGGAAATCATAGCAACACTAAAATAGAGCTATCAGATATAAAATTGCAAATGCCCGGGAAAATCAAGAGTCCAATGGCACATCAATTTGGCGAAGATTCCCAAAGCATAAAAACATTTTTAGATAACAACAAAGAAAATTACAAATTTAAAAATTCCGCATTAATTAATCCAGGGCTTCAAGAATCACTAAGCTCGTATAAGAACAAACTTAAACGTACTATGCTACGCCAGCCTTCTAGATGGGAGGACGACTCTTCACCAGAATATAAGAAGTCTAGTCATAGCTTTGAAAAAGAAGAATTGTCAACTGAGGAGCTTGATAGGCATCAAAACATTGAATTGGTTGGGCTACAAAATTTAATCCAAGAACCCGAATATGAAAATAGCCAAAACGCAAACCACATAGGTACTGACGAGCAATTTCTACATAAAGAAAATAAGTACGGCAATACACTTAGTAATGTCGGACAACCATTCACACACGAAATATATACAAATATGGTAAGCAAATATCCAAGTAGGGCTGATACCCAAATTCCCGAAATATTTCATACAGGCGATAGCAGCGGACCTAAAGGGGTAGAAACACAACTAATAAGAGAACTAGCACAGTATCCGCATAAAACAATTGGCGAAAAAGGTACCAAGACTAGCAAAAAGGGAAAGTTGCCATTTAATTCCTATGACAAATATCCATTTGACAATAACTTCGCAGCCCCCGATTTCAAAAGGCAAATCGAAGAGATGCAAGACAAATTTGAAACAACCCCATTAAGAGAAGAAATAGATGATAAATCTGATGGAATGGCATTGCAAATTTCAGCTTCTATTGATTCATCCGACGGAGATAGCAAACCTTCACAGGTTGATCTTACGGCGAGGAGCAGAGGAACACAATGGCCTACTAAATTTGTGAATCTAGAAAGCCATATAAAAGACTTCGAGTCCGAAAGTGCCAGCAGCGAAAGTCTAGAAAATAAACCTGGAGAACAAGTCAAAAATAAACAGATAGAAAGCGATATAGAAGACGAGCAAACAAATGACACCAGTGAACTCCAAAATTTTGCCCATGGACATAATATACGCGAATATAGCAACGACGAAAAAACTATTATTGAACACAATACGAAGATTAATACAGCTCATGAGGATATTTATTCAAATAAAAAACATATAGGTAATAAAGTGCCTGTTATAATATGGGCGCAAAAATCAATAGAAACTGTTGAACCTAAAAAAACCTATGTAGATGTAATACCCAAAAAAGACAAATTCGACAAAAATATATACGTCGACGAACTAAAAGTGAATCAGAATGAAGGAAAGGCTAGAGTGCCTGTAAACATAGTTTACAAAAATAAACACAAAAGCAATGCAGGGACTAAAACGTTGTTAAGTAAAATATATGAACCTTATAACGGTGACAAACTACAAGCCAGTTACAAGCACAAGGAAATTGATGGTAAATTAGCGGAAACACATAAAAATGAATATAGCTTAGCTAACTATACAATAGTTAATATCAACAACAAAAATGAGCCAAAACAAAATGCAGTTGTTGAAGAAAGTGAGAGCATAGAATCTGTTGAATCTAAAAAAAATCATAATGGACCTATTATATTAACCAACCAATATATATCAAAGAAAACAGATACAAGTGAATTAACAGAAACCAATACCGGGCATAAAATATTATATAATAATGATAACGATGGAATCTCTGGAATAAAGACCGAGTACACAAGAAGATTTATGCCAATTTCACCTTTTTCATACACTGAAGAAGTTAAATATCGAAGTGAGGGCGAAAACACTAAAATAATAACCAACAAAAAAGATGCCGGTAACGGATTAGATATAAAGCCCGAACCCATTATCAAATACAAGAAAGAGGATAAAGGGTTTTACGGAGTTAAAACTGATTTTGTTAGGCGGCTGTTGCCATCCAAAAGTGATGTATTGGAAAACAATTATGGCTCTAAAATTGTAAACCGAAACGAGGGGGACGTTAATGCTGAGTTCAATATAGGTACTATAATATCTCCTGAAAATGTGGGAGGTGGTAGTGATGTTAAAAAAACACCAAAAACAAGCGTTTATCCTCAAATATTATATAACAATGAGAATGATGGCATTTCTGGAGTAAAGACAGAATACACGAGAAGATTTATACCGCTCTCGGGTTTGTCCGGCAAAGAAGAAGTGAAATATCGAAATGAAAACGAAAAGAGAATAACATCCAAAGAAATGGATGACGAGAATGAATCGGATACAACACCCGAACCCATAATCAAATATAAGAAAGAGAATAAAGGTTTTTCTATAGTTAAAACTGATTTTGTCAGGCGGTTGTTACCAATCGATATTGACATATTAGAAAATAAAGATAACCATATTATTGCAGACAGAAAATATTCTGAATCCAATATTGTTGCTAAAGTGTTTCCTAAAAATCAAATAGGCGCAAGTGATAGTAAACTAACACCAAAAACCAATATAAGCCCTGCAATATTTTATACCCGTGAAAACAATGAACTTTCTGGAGTAAATACTGAATACACGAGAAGATTAATGCCAATGCCTGCTTTGTCTGAGAATGAAGAAGTAGGTATGAAAAGTGATAATAAAACAAAAAGGAAATTTTTCAAAGAAACAGATGAAGATAATGAAAGAGAAATAAAACCCAAAACCCAAATCAAATACAAGAAAGAAGATAAAGGGTTTTCTGGCATTAAAACTGATTTTGTAAGGCGGCTGTTGCCATTCGAAAGTGATGTATTAGAGCAAAAAGATAAATATAAAAATGCAGAGAAAAATGCTGAAGAAAGATACACTGAAGCCAAAATGGATACTAATGTTTTTCCTGAAAATGAAGGAAGCGCAAGAAAGGTTAGGCCGTACTCACAAGCAGACACTAGACCTAAGATAATATATAGCAACGAGAACGATGTAATTTCTGGAGTGAAAACAGAATACACCAGAAGGTTTATGCCAAGCTCAGCTTTGTTTGACAACGAAGAAGTAGGAATTCGAACTGCTGACGCAAACAACGAAATAATATCCAGCACAAATCATGATCATCATGGATTGGATATAGGACCTGAAACACGTATAAAATACAATCATGAAGATAAAGTTTTTTCTGGCATTAAAACTGATTTTGTTAGGCGGTTGTTGCCATCCGAGATAAGCACACTAGAAAGCAATAATACATCTAATATTACAGATACAAATGAAGGGAAGAGAGATTCTGAATCCAATATGAACACAAATATTTATTCTGGAAATGAAGGAGAATCAAAGAATGGATATTCAACATTACAAGCAAACACTAGACCTCAGATAGTATATGAAAATGGAAACGATGTAATTTCTGCCGTGAAAACAGAATATACGAGAAGATTAATACCAATGCCTGACCCTAAGGAAATAAACTATCGAAGTAAAAATAAATACAGCAGCAACAAAACAGACGACGAAAATAGATTTGATATAAAACCCGAATCACAAATAAAAAACGAAGCTAAAGAGTTTTTTGGTATTAAAACTGATTTTGTTAGGCGGTTGTTGCCATCCGATACAGACCCATTAGAAAACAAAAATAAATATATTACATACAAAAATAAAGGTAAAAGAGATTTTGAATCCAATATAGATACAAATATTTCTTCTAAAAATGAAGGAGAGTTTAGGAAAGAATTTTCGTCATTTCAAGCAAACACTAGACCTAAGATAGTATATACCAATGAGAACGATGGAATTTCTGGAGTGAAGACAGAATACACCAGAAGGTTTATGCCAATCTCAGTTCAATATAAAAACGAAAAAGTAGGAATTCGAACTGCTGACGAAAGCAACGAAATAATATCTAGCGAAAAACATGATCAACATGGATTGTATAGAAACCCCGAATCACGAATCAAATACGTAAAAGAAGATAGAGGGTTTTCTGGAATTAAAAGTGATTTTGTCATGCGGTTGTTGCCATCCGATAGAAACACATTAGCAAGCAATAATACAGTTAATATTACAGACAAATATAAAGGGAAAAGAGATTCTGGATCAAATATGGATATAAATATTTCTTCTAAAAATGAAGGAGAATCAAGGAAAGAATTTTCGTCATTACAAACAAACACTAGACCTAAGATAATATATACCAATGAAAACGAAGGAATTTCTGGAATGAAGACAGAATACACCAGAAGGTTTATGCCAATCTCAGTTCAATACAAAAACAAAAAAGTAGGAATTCGAAATGGTGACGAAAACGAAATAATATTCAGCAAAATGCATGATCATCATGGATTGGATATAGTACCTGAAACGGATATCAAATACGAGAATGAAGATGAAGGTTTTTCTGCCAATAAAACTGATTTTGTTAGGCGGCTGTTGCCATCTGATAATAATATATTAGAAAGAAACAATAAGTATAATATTACAGACAGAAATAACGAAATAAGTGAATCTGAATCCAATAAAGATACAAATATTTCTTCTAAAAATGAAGAAGAATCAAGACATGGATATTCGACATTACAAACAAACAGTATGGCTAAGATATTATATAACAATGAAAACGATGGAATTTCTGGAGTAAAGACAGAATATACGAGAAAATTTATGCCGCTCTCAGCTTTGTCTGACAATAAGGAAATAAAATATCGAAGTGAAAATAAAAACAGTAGCAACGAAATGGATGACGAAAATGGATTCGCTATAAAACCAGAGTCACAAATAAAATACGAAAAAGAAGCTAAAGAGTTTTTTGGGATAAAAAATGATTTTGTCATGCGGTATTTGCCATTTGAAAACAAAAATAAATCTTATATTACGGACAAAAATAAAGGTAAACGCGATTCGGAATCAAATATAGATACAAATATTTCTTCTAAAAAAGAAGGAGATTCAAGGAATGAATTTTCGTCATTTCAAGCAAACACTAGACCTAAGATAGTATATACCAATGAGAACAAAGGAATTTCTGGAATGAAGACAGAATACACCAGAAGGTTTATTCCAATCCCAGCGGAATACAAAAACGAAAAAGGAGGAATTCACACTGCTGACGAAAACAACAAAATATTATCCAGCAAAAATTATGATCAACATGGATTGGATATAGGACCTGAAACACGTATAAAATACGAGAATGAAGATGAAGGTTTTTCTGGTATTAAAACTGACTTTGTTAGGCGGTTGTTGCCATTCGATACAGATACATTAGAAAGCAAAAATAAATATAATATTACAGAAATAAATAAAGAAAAAAGAGATTCTGAATCCAATATAGATTCAAATATTTCTTCTAAAAATGAAGGAGATTCAAGAAAGGAGTTTTCGTCATTACAAGCAAACACTAGACCTAAGATAGTATATACCAATGAGAACGAAGGAATTTCTGGGATGAAGACAGAATACACCAGAAGGTTTATGCCAATCTCAGCTCAATACAAAAACGAAAAAGGAGGAATTCACACAGCTGACGAAAACAACGAAATAATATCAGGAAAAAAGCATGATCAACATGAATTGGATAAAAGATCTGAAACACATATCAAATACGAGAATGAAGATAAAGGTTTTTCTGGCATTAAAACTAATTTTGTTAGGCGGTTGTTACCATCCGATAGGGATATATTAGAAAGCAAAAATAAATCAGAAATTGCAGATAGATCTAAAGAGGCTAAATTTTTGGGGGTCATAAATGAATCAGCAGTAAGGCCAAACCAAGCACTTCTTAACAAGTCTAAAGAGTTCAAAACTAATATAACAAATTTAGAATATGAAAACCAATTAAACCAGGAGTTTAGTTCTGACACTATCAATGCAACATCTAAAATAAATGGTGTTCTTGCTATGAAAAGAATGCAAATAACGCAAAAAAACATACCAGCAAAAGAAATAATAGATAACATTCCTCGTATTCCCAACGACAAGTCAGATGAAAAACCGCAAGTTTTGCATGCAATTAAATTTTCAGAAAATTTAACAGAACAAGACTTCAACGAAACGCCAGATTTGATTATCACTGAAAAACTAATGCAAGAAAAACAAGAAACTTACAAAGAATGGGAAGAAAATATAAATAAACTGAAAACAATGTCAAGTAATAATGAAATTGCAAACACAAACGAGGACAAATTTTCCGAGATAAAAACACTCAACTCACCGCAAACATCGTACTCTGACGAGAAAAACGGATTCGTTGGAACTAAAAACAATAATGTACAACAACTGATGACAAAAGGTGAGGACAGTCAAAAAATGTACGACAACGACGTAGAAAAAAATATGAATGACAAAAATACCAAAAATGGATCCCACTTTTCTCCACAGCTTAAGGAAGAAACGTCAGATGTCCATGTTGTTATTGTTGCACAAAGAATGCAATCTATTCAGGAAGGCCAATCATATGACCCCAATATATTTGAGACCAGAAACAAACAAAAGGAAACTTTTAACACTAAAGATGTTTCCGGTGATAGTGCTGAATATATTAACGAGTTGGAGGTGCCTAGATACAAAAGCAAAGAAAAAAATTCTCAAATGGGAAAAATGGTGATACCTAAACAGGTAACAAATAACACACACATAACGAAACAAAATCGCTACTACAAAGAAGATTCTAAATCTGGATTTTCTGCGGTAAATTTAGATTACCTACAAGAGCTAGAACCTTACAAAAACAAAAATGTCAGTGAAAGTAGTAAGAACGAACTCTTTAGAAGCAAATTAGACAAATACGATGTAACGCTTGAAGATCAAGATTTGTTTATGCCTAGTGCTTCTTCGTACGAGAGCTTGTACAAACGAAACGGCGCTATTACCAATACAAATAATATTCAAAATAATATATTAAAAAACATAAGCAGCTACAAAGAAGAAGCGAAAAGAATATTATTTAATGAATACAAAAACAATATAAATTCTGCAAACACAACAGATATAATACTCCCCACCACACAACTAAAAAATTCGTACACTATATCAGGAAAACTCAATTATGACAATATTACGTTTCGATACAAAACCGGAACGGAAGATGAAAGCAAGGACGACATTTTACATTCTGTAGACAAAAGTAAGATGTTCTTTAAACCTATAACGGTTCGGATGCTTCAGAAAGAAAACAACAATGCATTAGGGGTTAATATGAATGTCACAAATGATGCAGAAATGAAGCAAAGGTTGAGTGATGACAAAGGTACTATTATTTCAACTGTGCATTCAAATACCACAGAAGAGGCCAACCAAAAAATAAATACGCATACACCTTTATTTAAAGTAGTCCCTCTAGAAGAAAAAGTAAACACTTCATTTGTAAACGAGGGGACTACCGATAAGGCAGTGCCATCAATACCAAAAACAGATTTTGAAAGTGAAAGAAGCACCAAAGAAAAAATTAATAAGACAAAAAATAATCAGACGGCGAAAGGCGTTACCAATTCTACAATTACCAACATTGAAATCAAACCTTCAATCACCTACATTGTTAAAAACGAGGCAATAAAATCTGCACAATTGAGTGACCAAACAACCTACATGGAGTCAAAAACCCCGCGACAAAATGTTACATTAAGTCTGAATATCGGTGACATAGAAAGACACTTAAAGTTAAGCAGGCCCACAAAGTATACTTTTTTTAGAGAGGAAATAATACACCCTTCTTTGGATAAATACAATAGCACAAGCGAAGACAATATGAACAACAGACATTTCAGCTCCAATGATAAAAACCCAAAAATGCAGGGTATTGTTAACGCAGAACTGAGTGGAAAACCTTTGGAGGCATTACACGAAGAGCAAATATTGTCCCAGGTAGACAATAACAACTATGAAGCACCCAAACCATTTAAGTTGTTTGGCACGGAGGATAAGATTGTTGCCCATATTATAAAAGATACGGAAGCGGTACAAATAGATGACTTGGTAATACCAATCAATAGCGCATACAAGGAAGACATGTATCTACAAAACCCAGTACAGTTGAAAGACAAAGCAAACAATAATTTGAACAAGCACGAGTTCACCGAAAACGCTATGAACGAACAACTGAATGTACTTCCAAATAATTTCAGTGATAGCACACAGGAAACAATTACACACGTAACAGATAATTCGGTAAAAAGTGAAGCGAGCATGAATAGTAAGACCGAACCCACCGTTCATCCAAAGCAGCGGTTCCATCCGAACGAATTCGATAGCAATGAAGATTCTTCGTCTGAGAAATACAAGGTCAAATCTATCACAGAAGAAGAAAGTGAGATATCAGGAGGTGCTCCGTTTCCAAATAAATTTGATAAGGACGAGGAAGACTTGCCAGGCGTCCTCATGCCTGACAGCAAAAATGTCCTGAAACTGAAGATAATACGTGTCCCACCTTCTGCCCTGAAAGGAAGCCATATTAAGGAAGTCCAGAGCCAAACCATTGGTGCTCCCATCAATTTACACGTAAAGCTACATCATGATGAGAAAATGGGAAGGTGAGTTTAGTTTTAGCATTTTAAATTACAGCGGAATCAACGAATCACATCGACAGTTCTTTGCATATGCGATGTATTAACATTGCCTCAATTTGTAGTTTCTGTTTACACTAAAGGGTAGCAAGCTTACCTTGCTTGGTTCCACTATGGTGAAACTTACAGTCAGGGGAACAGCGCAACTAGTCAAGGTAAGACCGATACATTTCAGGGCAAACATAATTTAGTCTTTCAAAGTTATTTAACAACCTATTAAATATGTAAAATTGAAATCTCAATCATACGTTTTAGTGCCAGTACTGGCTACCCACACATTAAACCATCTACCAGAAGGGGACAGTATTAAGAGTGTGTAGTTTAAGGAAATATATCAAAATTCACGTCGAGGGCCGGTATAAAATAAAAGCGTGTGAAAATTATAATGCAGCAAATAGTTATCATACCCCCAGCTCAGGCATGTTAACCACTCGCTTAGTCCAGCCACTATGGTTAGGCTGGTATTACACTATCACATTTCTGTCAAATTTCTTTGATCAAAGATCTGTGATCAAAGAAAATGTGATGTAACTTTGACGACTCCTCAAAGATCTTTGATCACATATTTTCGTTATAGAACATGCTCTAAGGTTTGATCAAAGAAAATGGCGTCTGAAAGATTATCCTGCATGTGCGAATCAGTCATAGCATTTCTAAGGTGTGTATTTTTTCTTTTTTGGTGACCTGGTGGTCTAGGGGTAAGGTGTCAGACTTCTGTGCTGGCAGCCGGGGTTCAATCCTCGGTCCCGGCACAGATTTATCTGATTACCAAACCCTTCCTTCACCTCTGACAAGACATTCGAGTGACTTTTGCTACCAAATATTTAAAAGTTTCACCGTTCATGCGTAAATATTTTTGATAAGATTCCGGATCTTCAATTTGAAGTTCCTTTAGCAGGCAACTGTTAATCCCTCTTGAATTTCATCTCCCAACCCAAGGTATACCCTGATTTTGGTTGGAAGAACAGTAAAGAAAATCAAAACATATTTTTTTGCGGCCAACATTGATAATATTTTCTTATATTATTTGTGTTATTTGGTAGGTATTGATAATATCTATCAAAATTAACATCTGCATATGACATGACTTTATGTATGAATATATTAACATTGTTTTAGTAACTTTAGTAACTAAATTCTACTGTTCTTCCTACCAAAATCATACTATAGAAGCCACAATCGTTTAACAGGTTTTCTTTTAGTTTCAAGCAGCAATGAGATTATCACAATAACACTCACAGTCGTTGCACTTGGAATTAAACCATTGGAGTCAATTATTTTAACAACATATATTGTAGCGACTGTAAAAGAAATGTGATGTAGTGTAATAACACGTCTTTGATCAAAGACGGCGTTAAATCTTTTATTATATATTTGATCAAAGAAATATATGTAATATATTTGATCAAAGAAATATATGTAATATATTTCTTTGATCAAAGAAAAATGTGATAGTGTAATACCGGCCTAAAAATGGTTTGATCTTTCTCAGATATTTGACGTTGCCAGAAGCACTCAAGAGGGGCGTGCTCAAGGTGATCGGAGGCAAGGGTCAAACCGGGGGACTCGGTCCGCTGTCCGACGTACCTGTCGTGTTCAAGCACTGGAACAGAATGTTGGACGATCCCACTGACAAGAAGAAGAAGAAGAAAATGAAGAAAGGGGGCCACAAGAAAAGGAATCAACAAAGGCGAAGGATCGCCGAAAGACAGTCTTTATAGAGGTACAAGAGAGGAGACGACATGTTCCTGTGTTCTTGAGCTGGTCAAATATCTCGACCAAAACAAATCAAGATTTAATCCAGCCAGCTCCTCCAAGATTATTACGTCGGACACTTTTATTCACGCACATTTAAATCAAAGAGTCTACTGCTCGTTTTACGAGTGATAGTTTGACACTTTTAAAGAAAGTAAAATGTGTGTATCTGAGTGGGCGGTAAAGTCAAACTGTTGAAGGGTGTAATTTGATTGCTATTACAAGGCTGTGTCAAAATATTTTCAAAGATTCTGCAGTCGTCGCCTTGATAAATAAACATTTTCCATGCAATTATTTTATGACTTTACAAGATTATTCGGGCGGTTAAGGTCCCATTAACACGCCAAAAGCAGTAAAGTTAATTATCCAAATTCAGGGTCCGTAAAAGATCAACTTTGTAGTAACAGATCACTGTGTAAACTAGGTCCCAATCCGTAAGTCCATGGTTCGTAGCATTCCGTAAAAGTTGGATAAACTTTAATTTTTTAAAGAACTTTCATTGCGGATATCTAAGGAAATTCAATCAGAGATAGACAAATAAATTAACATCGATATGCGAATAGATATGAAAACATAAATGAAGGTAAAGAACCCAATTGCCATTTTTTTAAATGTACTCATCGTATTTTCATTTATCTATTTTTAATATCAATTCATAGAAAATCTTAATATATGTAAGGATGTTTTAACTAAAACTACTAAATAAAACCAAAATAAAAATATCAAAGTCTATATTGCAAACAATTTCTGAAAGTCCCTAATGTCAACCTATTTGGATATAATTATTATTTGCTTAGTTATACTAAACTATCAATAAAAAGTATTATCAAACTATTGTAATAATACTTCACTAAGGATTACTGTATAGTTGGAGTTTCATTGAAAGAACAAAATAATTAAAAGTAGTTTTGCGGCTGTGGCAACAACAAGCAACAAGAGATATTATAATACGAGTATATGAAATAATAAATTAAAAATTATTATATTCAATCATGTATCTCGTTATAATTGACCACCAAATTAGGTCTAAATAAAAGTGTTTTAATAACTTAGAGAAAAAGTCATACAAAATTAGTTTTAAAATAAAACGTTTTTATTCTATAAGCGCGCGTGAACACAGCCGAAGACAGTTTGTATGAAGTCATAAACCACCCTTGTTTCGGCTGACTCCCCATCTTGATGTTTAAAAAGAACACAGCATTTTAGAAGCTCTTGTTTGAAAAGAAAAGTGAACTAGAAACGCCGCTTCCACAAAAAAATAAACATATAAAATAAGGTTATTTTGTTTAGTTTGTGTTTCAATAATGTTAAAAAAAATTATTATTAGCACCGCGTCTTACTACCCGTTCGGGTTGTACGCCTAAGTACTAATTAATCTTATGGGCTAGGAATTGGGAGGGTTGAATATAGAGAAAGTGAACCCGCATTTGCACGGAGGGAGAGTAGAAAACCATTTAGGAACCCCCTCCCTCCCCCCAAATTCAGCCGAGAGAAATTCGAACATCAATCTACCCCTTCCTACGCAACCTAGCTCAACACGAAACTTGCGCGTCATCTAACTACGCCACCGAGGCGGGGTTTTTTGACTAACAAAAGTATTTAAAAAATAACTCAACATATGGTATTGCAGATCATATGGTTTGGCGAATGGATTGATGCTAACTTTTCCTAGCTGTCACCAATGTTCATAGCTATAGAGAGAGTATGCGAAATTAAAAGTGGTAAGAATTGTCACCACACGGAGTTTTAAGGAGTATAACGAGGCTTAAAATTTCTTACGACCGCAGTGCTGCTACCTACCGACAGTCTTAGAAACGATTTCTATTGCCATCAATAATAATTTGCCGTTTTGAAAGTGATCGTTTTCAAACCACCGCCATTTTATTTATTTAATTCATCATTATCAATAGGATCTGCTTTCATTTGATATTAAAATAATAATAATAATAATTATTATTATTATTAGCACATCTTACTACCCGTAAGGGCTATACGCACATACGCTAATGTGTAATGGTAGGATGATTGTGAGATGGAATGGAGGACCTACAGTATAGCGTGGAATGCGAACCACGGTGGAGGTCTGGTAATCCACACATTCATTGATATTAAAATAAGAGCATTTTATCGTATTCTCTTTTAACGTGATAATGATTGCCAAACCCTTCCTTCACCTCTGACAAGACGTGTATTAATCACAGCTTGTGAATGTGGGGAATGCCAGGCCTCCACCATGGTTCGGATCCCACGTTAAACTGTAGGTCTTCCATTTCATCTCACAATCACCCTACCATTAGACATTAGCGTAAGTGCGTATAACCCGGACGGGTAGTATAACACGGTGCTAATAATAATAATAATAATAATTTTAACGTGATTGAAATATTAGATAATTATTTTATAAATGTTTTAATCCCAAATCTATATGCGCTTATTTTCATAAGACATTGTTCCTGAGCTATGTGCACATTTTGTTCTAAAGTCTCAGTCTTATAATTTATTAAGGTGGGTTACACAAAGCTATATTTTTATTGCCTTACAAATAGATTCTTAGCATAGCTAAAAAATAATTTTCTATGCAAATAATGACAAAGTCACTAGTGTCAAACATTGTAGAAATAATTTTTATTTGCTTTGTAAACCTATCTAGTTATTCAAAGGAGTTGTCAAACGATTCCAATAATAATATATCCTTAAGGATTAGTGTATTGTATTTTTCATGACAAAATGAAAGAACAAAAAAGATTAATAAAACTATTATGTAATTATTTTGCGTTTGTGGCAACAAGATATCATAATGCATGATATAATAAATTTAAAAGTATTATAGTCACACTTATTACTTCTTATAACTATATAATAATAAATCATAATTTATAATGTACCAGTAAATACATGTTTTTTACTTTCTCCCGACCCCTCTAAGATAGAAGTACTGTGATCGTCAAAAAAATCTAAATAGAGATTTTGATAAATGTCGACTCTCCTAGTTTCTCAATGTTTGTATAAAAGTGTATATTAATACCTTTATGCTCTTTGGTGCAGTGTTTTTGCAACAGTGTATATTATTTATTTTCACAAATTATAGGAGTTTTTATTAAATGTATATTTTAAGATTAAAGAGAGGAAAAGTCTGTGCGGTGCACCGTACCATTTATTTTATAATTTAGCTTCAAAATAAAAATAAAGTTTCATTTTGTAAGAGCATGCGCACGAGTTGTATGACGTCATCAACCACCCTCATTTTGTCCGGTTCACCGTATTTATTTAGGAAGTGAAGACAACCGTTTAGAAGTTCTTATTTTTCATTTTCAAGTGAACTACATAAGCCATAACAAAAAATAAAAACCGGACAGTTATTTTCATAATTTCATGTGTCGATAATAAAAAAAAAGTTAGAAAAATTTAAAAACAAATTTCTCTGTCAAAGTTTTGACAGATCATAGGCTATGGTTTGGTGTATGAATACATCAAAGTAGATCTGGTAACTTTACTAGCTATCAGATAAATAGCCCATTTTTAGCCCAAACGACGTGAAATTTTAGCGGCAAGTAAACCAAACTCTTAAAATAAATTAAAGCAACTATTGTTTTTAAATCCTCTTATTTGCTTTCATAGACGCTGATAGATGGTTACTAACACAGTTTGTACAGGTGTAGCAGCCCTATAATCACAAGGAACGTTATGTATCATTCACGTCTATATAGTTTCAACTGATATGACTTGTCGACCTCGGTGGTCTTGGGGTAGAGTGCTCGCCTCGGGACTCGAGGTTCACGGGTTCAAACCCAGCTGGGGTTGAAAGTGGCGGATTAAACAAAAGTTCGCCCCTAGGCACAATTATAATATTCCCCCCCCCCCCCATTTTTTCAAGGGTTCTAGGAGATTTCGGAGGAAAGAGATGTTAGGGGGAGGGAGGGAAGCTAGTATTCGAGAAACTATTTCTACGAAAGAAAAGTAGGCATGTACACGCCATGAACGCAATTATTAAAAACAAAATATTAAAATAATATTATCCAAAATATGCCGCCCCTTAGCCCGTCCCTAGTGGGCCTAAAGTGTAAATCCGCTTCTGGGGGTTGACGGATTTTTCTTGAGCGATAAAAATCCGTAGCACAGCTCCCTGCGGAGGGGAAGTAAGCCTAAAACCATCGGTCCAATGTCAATTGTGACATGTAAATTAACCCTGGAAGTTATGTCAAAATACCTTTACCGGGAAAATCGGTAGGCCCTTTCGCGCTCGATCAGAAAATTTCTCGTGTGCTGATATAATCAGTTAGTTCATAAAGTGCACGTTGAAAATCACAAATAATTAAAAAATAAATAACATAATTTTATCACTATTGAACGGATTGCATATTTAAAATTGTTTTTATTTATATTTCAGGTAGTTATTGTAGGACATGAACATTGAGACCCTTTCTGTGTGTAAATCAAAATGATAATCTGTTGTTTTTTATTCCTTATTTCTTAGGTTTTAGTGCAGTTGGGCCAATAAGCCGTCTGTTCATTCGGCACACTTGAAAGAAGAAATCTCACGATGGAAACATTTCAAAATCATACTTGAAATTATCAATGACTAATAAATAAAATAACATCGTAGACAAATAGTCTAAGGCGACACACTTTAGAAATATACTTTACTGATGACAAGATCGGAATTTTAAGTTTTCCTAAATGGATTTCTACTCTCCCTCCACGCAAATACAGGCATACTTCTCCTTAATTCAACCTTGCTCATCTCTAACACATTAGCGTATTTAGCACATTTGCATTTAAACCACGGTGTAAAAAAACTGATTAGAGTTAAATTAAAAAGCTATTGCTCAAACAGGGTGTCTAGTAAACCTAAGTTTTAAAATTCCCTGACTTTTACAGGTTTTCCAGAACCAATTTTCAACTTTTCCAGCCATGATAGGCCTATATATAAATATTAATAAACATTATTGTATTAAGATCGCAACTTAATGCAATAATATTTCTAAACAAATATTATATATTTTGTAATCTGGTTTAAACTTTAAATTATTTCAGCCAATAGTGATGCGATATTGGGTAGAACGATATAGAATAGATTTCAAAGAGATCATGTCGAGCCATTAAAAGCTCGCCTAGCACCAATACAGTTTAAAATTGTTGTGAAACACATATTTTAATATCTTCTTACTAGAACGTAATAAGAAATCTCACGCATGCGCATAGCCATGACACTACTTAGTCTAAAAACGCGCGGTAGAAGGGGTGGAAAGACGACATGAAAATCACATAATGTCTTTGAAAATTGAGATTAGTATGTTAAACTGTGTTAAAAGAGATTCGTTGTATTAATTGTAAAAAATATATATGTTTTGACTACTATATAAAAGTTACTGTTTTTTTTTTTGTGAATATGAAAAAAAATCCTGAAATTTGATCAAATTCACCGAATCTTCTATGGCTTTTTCCTGACTAAGTAAATTCCCTAACATTTACTTGTTTTCCAGATAACCCTGTTAAACTGATATAATTTAATCACTATTGAACTGATTGTATGTTTAAAACAGTTTTTATTTAACAAATTATAATAACTTGACTGTGTATATTTCTTATGCATGTCTTGCGAAACTAAATTTCAGCACCCTATATTCAATACTTTTCCATAAGGATGACTATTAAAAAATTAAAATGAATTAAGTGTTAATATCACCATGTGAACAAAATTAAACTTTATGTTTGTAATGAAGCAATATTTTATTTATTTTGGCCAAAACCATTTTTGAAAAAAAAAAAACTGCCTTTAAATCATGTTCCCTATATCCCAACCTTATGCCGGGATCACGGTCAACTTAGTTCACTTAAGGTTGACTTACGTAACTTAACGTAAAGGCTCTCCATGTGTTTTTAAATGGAAGAAATCACGATGCAGTTAACTTAACTTAATAGATGTCCTAGGAGTTATTTCACTATTATTAGTATTACCATTATTAGTAAGATTTAATGTGTTGCTTTTGGTAGTAAATACCACGTAGAGCGGTTAATAATCTTCGTGTTAAACACACAAATTAATAAAACTGTGTCACTATTACTTTTTTTAATTTTAGAACGGGTTTCTCTAATTCCAAGATCACGATCAACTTAACTTTAACTTAACGTAGCCTTCACTTAAGGCTCACTTAACTTAATAAAACGTGTGATTAACGTAACTTAACCGAACAACTCAAGACAAACATCTGCATTCTAAAGTATTTTGATTTGTACTATTTGTAAAGTGACGATCTATGAATGTTTACTGTTTTATATAGATATAATAGATATGTATTACTAAACTTTTTTGATACATTTAGCTTTCCTATTTTAGTTTAATTATTTATTTTCAATGTCCGCTAACTATAACTGACGCTAAAGAGTAGACCTTGGTCATAAAACCAACAAATTAATTTCTAAATAGCCCTATAGACGTCACTCGCATAATGATTGGCTGACTGAATCACGTGATACCCTTCATGTAAAAGTGAACGTTACATTCTGCATACCCTGCATTCTGCAGCTGTAACGGTTGATACGTAGTATCAATACCTATGACATAATATTACTAATAAAGTAAAATGATATCGATGTTGTCGACAACTTAGTATTTTCTAAAAGTTATTTCCAACCAAAAAATTCTTACAATTGGTTGTGAACGTTGATTGGCTCTCCCAACCACATCATTGGGGTGCAAAGCGGACCAAGCTCAAACTAAAGATTGATTCACAAATTCGCAGAAAATAGCATCTGTTTGAGTGAAGAAGCAATGAATGTTACTGCTTGTCTCAAACTCTACAGCGCATGCGCACTGATTTTAGTCGGTTGGTTTGTAGATTTTAATGGGTCTATCAAGTAGTGTATTTCGACCAAAATCATTCAAGCTGAAACTAGTTGGAGTCCTGGGCCCTTTGCTGGATTGGAAAAGCACCCTGTCCATGAGGAACGGTCTGGCACTGTACTAGTAACTAAACTGCTCAGGCCAATTCTCGACTATTTTCGACCTGCACAGGAACAAATGGAAGCCATGCATATAAAAAAAGACGAATATATTCCATAAACGATGCCTGAGAACCATTTTTGACGCACCCTGATACGTCACCAATGAGAATCTGCATAAAGACCTGGATATAATAAACATCAAGGACCACTTCCGAATATTTCACAGCCCTACTAAGAGAGGCTGTCTAGACCCATCAATCCTCTCACCCAGAGTCTTGGTAGCTTTGTGATCGGCCCAGAAGGATTCCTCATCCTACAGACGACGTCCCAAAGCCCTGCTCGGATAAGAAAGATGTAATCACCAGCGACCCTCGTGTCGCTGGCTCTAGTTCCCGTGGAGTAATGTGTCAGCAGCAAACAGCTTTAGAAATCATCCCATACTTATGATTTTAGTTTTTTGTCCACTAATCAATTTTTATTTTAGATATACCTCTCGAAACGCGACAACCCAACCTGTTAAGTAATTAGGAATCAAAATCATGGTATGACCTAAAGTATAGCTACATGATTAAGTTTGTTCTCGTACTTCCTTTCTGTAGGCATTATAACACGCATTTCGGGCAGGGCAAGGCAAGGCTGTACCTTGATTCTGGTAGGAAGAACTGTATCTGAAAGTGACTAATTTTTAAAAATACATGCATACACCACTTTAGACATGTTATCTGCGGCTGTCACGTTTGATAGATTTTTATAAATACCTATAAAATAACACAGGATAATAGTAACATGTTATCAATGTTGGCCATAATAAAATATATTTGAATTTTATAAATTGTTCTTCCAATCAAAATCAGGGTAGAGAGTTGAACGAGAGCAGAGCGGTTTACATAAATTGGGCAGAGATCTTATGATTGGTTTAGAGATCGTCACGTGGTTAAGTTTCTGTTGTGCCCTTGTTTTTCGCTAACGTGTGACTCTCCATTAAAAGTAGAGACCTATGATCCCCCCCCCCACCCACCCATCTCTCCCCTTGCTGTTTAGATCACCCCACCCAACATGAGGCGTGACAAGTTCTACACGCATACTGTACTGCTTGCTAGCGGCTATTCATGTCATTGACAAGCACCAATAGTCTCGCACAGGGGCATATCGACAACGGGATATTAGAATCCAACGGAGTCCTACTACTTGGAATTAAATATCCTCCCACTGCTCTAGTTCTTATGGGAATGGTAGTTCTGAAGTTCAAAAACCACTAAAACAAGCTACAATCTTCTTCGAATGTTCTATCGTAGCCCTGTTTAAAATATGATAATTTGTTTGAGGAAGTACGTTATCATGTAATTTTCTGTCGTTACTTTGTTAAAGTAAAAATATCTGAATTGCCTGAGGAAGGCTAGATATATGTTTCCAACAATTTACTCTGATCTCAGAAATGAGACATTTAACGTAACATTTCCTTTACAGGGCACTAGTTTTACCTTTTCATGACTTTTAGAAAAAATTATAAAACATGGAATGAAATGCTTCTAATTCCGTAGGCTGACGTAATCCATATTTATAAATAACAAACCCCTTCTTAAATAACGATTAATTTAAGGAAATATGTAACTGAACACAGCGCTTCGGTAACCTTAGACAGCAACACGTGTAATTCAGCACCTTGACATTGGGTTTCACCCCCAGGGGTATTGCACTTTTTTTTTTGCATAGCATCTTACTAGACGTTCGGGTTATGCCTTTATTTACTTATTTACTCTAATGGGTTAGGGATTAAGAAGGTTGAATCTAGAGTAAATATATCCGCATTTGCGTGGAGAGAGCGGAACACCATTTAGAAAAAAAAACTCAGTACACCCAACCGGGATCGAACCCCGATCACCCCGTCATCGGCAGCCAGTCTATTGAGAGAACGACGCCTTAGACTATGCGGCCACCGAAGCGGTTTATTACATTATTTATTAGGCGAATTAAACCATTACTAAAGTAGTGTTTTAACTTCGATAAAATTCAGCGTCGTATATAGTCAAGTCACCACAAAAGGACCAAGTATGTAACAGTTCAAATAGATGCATAAACTATTAATTACTACGATAAATTGTCCTGCTATACGTATATTTTAAATATATTCACAAGATAATTGATTATTATTATAATATATCATTGCCTACGCAAGAACAATTTTTTTTATAACTATCGTCTAATATAATTAATTAAAATTCTATTAAAATACATTCAAAGATAAATCATTCAGACAGGTGAAAACAGATTCTAAGTAAGGATATCAAAAGGCTCAGGAACAGATGGTTTTATTTCTATAGCTTCTTAAAAGTGAACACGTGATGTCCATGAGTGTGGATGACGTTGTAATTTTCATATTTTACAAAATGTGCAACCAAATGAACTGATTAAATAACTAAAAACGTTACTGGTATGAATTTAAAACTTGTTCTATTAAATATCATAAAGAACAAAACTTTAGTAGTATATGTTTGAACTATGAAAAAGATGCAAAACACACATCAGACCTGAAGAAACATAACCACAAGATAAGTGAAAAGTATAGTATAGGTATAGTAAAAAGTTCGGGTGGCGGAAAAGTAAAAAAAAAAGTAACGACAGGGGTCGCAACTGTATTTCTATTAGAGGCGAGTTCCAATACGCCAATTCACAATGCGTACATGTAGATAATGCATGTGTAATGCAGTGACGCACCACGGCGCAATCATATTTTATGTTTTACACACTCCCAAGGGTAATCACGCAATTTTTTTAATTATTTTTTTTAATTTATTTTTTGTGGGGTAATTTTCTGTCTTCTTTGAAGTTTCAAACTTTGTTCTCAAATTTTAAAAAATCGGAGACCTTCTCTAAAAATTGTATTGCTATAAAATAAATATTCGATAATATTTATTGTGAACAAAATGATTTATTAGTAAGAGCCAAATAACATTCAATGGAGACATAAATGTTTTATAACAGTGAAAATATTAAGGAAGGTCCACAACTAGGCCGATGTATAATTTAGAACAAAAGTTTGCATATCGTTGGAATGCAAAAAAATCATAATAATAATAATTATTATTATTAGAATCACTCTTTGCAGAAAGGGCAAACCAAAAGTAGCTTTTAAATAATAAAATAAACCCCCAAACTTTTTTTAAGTACCAGTATCTTTACAATTTTTTGTGAATAGCTTGGATAACCAACTCGTAAAACTGTGTTAAAGTGCATTTCAAGCCAATTTTCTTTAGTCCTAAATTTGAGCCCTTTCTGCAAAGAAAAGCTATTTTGATTGAAATTAATCAATGCGATATTTACCTTAAAATATCAAACAAGCCAATCCACTCCAAAATAAATGGTATGACACAATTTTACAAACTTTCTCATATAGTTTATTAGAGCTTGGAAAACATTTTCGAAATTAGGCTTTCAGTAAACTAACCTTGAGTAAGTTTTCCTCGTAAAAACAAACATAACTTGTTAATCACATAAACACTCTTCAAATGTAAATTTTAAACAAATTGTTCAAACTATCTTTTTAATCCCAAATTAAAAAAAAACTTTTTTCGTAAACTAATCTAAAATTATTTATATTAGTAAATATAAAAATATATTATTAATTTTCATAAAAATAATTCCCCAGTCATTTTGAACAAAATATTCATGGCTATTTTCAGGAAATTCAAACTTTTCTAAAAATTGCTTATTGTAGACTATTTTTTTAGAAAAATAAAAAACATTATTATTTATGATATAAAATAATCTCCAGTTATAAATGTAAAGCATGATAGTTTGAGCATTAAAACAACTAGTAAATAAATCTTTTTTAAGAAACAAAAATGTATAAAATTATTTATATTGTTAAAAAAAGCTTGTCCTATACTCATTCTAAAGCAAATAGTTAAGTCAGTTTTAAAATAGGTATTACTTTTTTTTTTACAAAACAATAATCAGTAAGCCACCCTTAATTTAAGGGCTAGTATCAAATAGTTGTTTTTTTAAGTCTTGAGATGGGAAAGCAATATAAAATCTAAATATCCAGTTTAAACAAAATTCATAAAACTATTTTGTATTTAGGGCTAGGGAGTCATGAGGACACACAATTGTAAAATCAACTTTTTGGGGTCCGGGAGCACATAAATACTATATATACATCAAAATCTCAAGGTAAAAAATGTTCACAATTACAATACTTTTTCTTAAAATGAGATGTTAAATATAATTAAAAACTAGCTTAAAATTTCTTAAACCATCAAAATAAATAATATAGGCCTATAAGGAACTGAAATAGACCTTCAACGTTATTCACAAGGTCGAAGGAAGGTATAAACATCACACTAAATGGATTGCCAGTGACGAGATTCGAATCTCTCCAGGGTGCAGAGAGAGAGGGGGTGTGGTTTTCCAACTCTTCACCCTAATATGGGGGAATGTCCTCTCGGTTACCATTCCAATCCCTACACCATATATTACGTCGTTATTAATATTTATGTTGGACGTACTACTACTACTACTACTACTACTACTACTACTACTACTACTACTACTACTACTACTACTACTACTACTACTACTATTAATAATAATAATAATAATAATAATAATAACAATAATAATAATAACAATAATAATATTAATTACTGCTCCATCACTTGTTTTTTGTAAAAAAATATCGGTTCAGTCATTCGGGAATGAACCTCGGTCTTCCCATATCGTATACAGGTGCAATAACAACTCGCCTAGTCCCTATTAATTTGGTAGCCAGTACACAAACCTACTATACAAAATTGTTTGTTCGAGTAAGTGTTCTTCCCTTTCATTCCCGACGACTGACCATGCAACAAGGATTATCTAATGAGCCTCTTCTGTTCTAATCATTCAACTTTTATTAGACTAATATATTAGTGTTTCATGATTTACTTATGTTTTAGCACGTCTTAGTAATCCAGGCTACAACTAAGATAGGAAGGTTGGCATTTACAATAAGGTAGAGAGAGTGAGAAATTATTTATGAAAACCACCCTCATTACACCAGACTTGCATTAAACAGAGACCTACCCATCATTTTAAAACTAAATAAGCTTGCCATTTAGACCACGTACTCCCCCGTGCGGGTCTTCATTAAATCCTACAAACTGTACTAATATTATATTTTAATAAAAACAATGTTGTTCACTTATAGTATGGATGGACGAACATATTATCAATAAAATAGGTAGGTTTAGTGCTATAAACCACTTTTAAATTAAGACACCATCTCAATCCCCACACTCTGACCCCTTTCGGGATTGAGATTCATGCCACAATCTAAGGAGTGTGAACCAGCAAGTTAACCTCAGCATTTAACTGTTTTATCAATGGTTGACTTAAATGAAGGTACACTGGTCAAATCCCGATCACGATATTATATTATTCTTCGATTGAAGATAGGAGGGATACCACATCAAAGAGAAAAACAAAGAACTTATGTGCAGTCGATAAGGATAGAATCTTGGCCTATTGGGTGCCTGCATTTCCATCGACACTGTCGGTGTCCATCGAATGAGGGAGAAGGGGTTCGATACTCTCCCCGTCATATACACCTCCGCATCACCCCGTCCACAGACACACCACGGTATCGATTACACTTTGCCAAGCCTGACTTGACTCCCGCCCACAGGCATCATAATACACCCCTGTGATAAGTGTACTCACTAGGAGACACAATACACCCTTGTGATAAGTGTACTCACTAGGAGACACAATACACCCTTGTGATAAGTGTACTCACTAGGAGACACAATACACCCTTGTGATGAGTGTACTCACTAGGAGACACAATACACCCTTGTGATGAGTGTACTCACTAGGAGACACAATACACCCCTGTGATGAGTGTACTCACTAGGAGACACAATACACCCTTGTGATGAGTGTACTCACTAGGAGACACAATACACCCCTGTGATAAGTATACTCACTAGGAGACACAATACACCCTTGTGATAAGTGTACTCACTAGGAGACACAATGCACCCTTGTGATAAGTGTACTCATTAGGAGACACAATACACCCTTGTGAAAAGTGTACTCATTAGGAGACACAATACACACCTTTGATAGTTGACCTCACTAGGAGGTACATCAACACACCCCTGTGATAGTTGACCTCACTAGGAGGTACATCAACACACCCCTGTGATAGCTTTATTCGACCGCTGAAGCGGGTCCAAGGAAATTAACTGTCTTCTTATGCTAATTGTGACGGACGCATAACTAATAGAAAATTATTTTTACTTGTTATAGGCCTACTCATAGGAATTATAGAACTGCTGTAACGGAATTGGAAATTTTATCTATAATACCTTGTACACAAATGTTTTAGCACGAGTTAGCTGTGTGAATTACTATCAAGACGACTAATATCGAAACAATTAACTATAATAGAAACGTGTGCATAATTTGGTATCTGCGCATGTCATATTTTCCAGGGATGTTTACGTTCAAAGGGGAAACAAGCAGTCTGATTTCCTTGTATCCCAAATAAAGTAAAACCAAATATATTTGTTTAAAAAAAATTTGAGGGGTGGTGGTTTTAATTAAATGTGGGCTAATAGAGTTTTTTTTAAATGCCGAATTGTTTCAAAATATATATTGGACTTTGAAGCCCCCCAGCTCCACATCTAATATCTTCCTGACTGTCCTTTCCCTCTCAATTTTTCTCACGTGGCCATACTACCTTAGTCGTGCATTATCTATCCTCTCCTGGACTGGCTCTTCCTTTACTATTCCTCTTAAGTTATTATTTCTCATCCTGTCATATGCTGTCTCAGAAATCTCATTTCACTCACCTGCATTCTGCTCCTATCCTGTCCCTTCATTCCCCACGTTTCCGCAGCATATGTCAATATTTGTAAATAATAGGCATTGTAGATCAGTCTCTTGCACTTTTCTGGCATATTATCCCTGCTCCAAATCAGGCTTATCACAATGCTGCAGCCAATTAAAAATATGCATGCTACATTCAAAATGTACGTATCTAAAAGCAATGTTGTAAGGTAACTTATTTATTCAAATCTCAAATTTTCAATCCAAATTTCAAAATTTATGATTGCTATTGTTTGGATATGCATAGTAATAAACCTGTGAATTACATAGCAAAGTGCCTAGAAATATATCACTAACCAGTCAGTATTTCCGAGACTGTGATTAGAGAAACTAGTGTTTACTAACCGCCAAGTAACGATGCTATGAGGATTGCCTATACAACTACAGTCAGGGGTCTCCATTGAACCAAACTACTACAACCCACATGAAATGGAACGTGACGTCATTATTTAGAAAATATGAATTGACATTTAAGAAGAGCTATTAACCTTTCCAAAGAGTTTAAAGTTGACATCCCCACGACGGTCAGAGTATCACTAACGGAGCTAGTTCATTTAGAGTTATGCTCTTAATGTGAAGAGCTACTTGTACTTACACAATTCACCACAGCATTGCAGCACTGTGATACAGATTTTATTTTAAAGCATCACTTTGTTCTAATGAATTTTTACTTTTTCAGAGAAAAAATATTGTAATCGTGAATATTTTTGACCTCGAGATAATTATGGATCTTGACGTTTCATGTGCCTTCGAATTTAAAAAAATGTTGGTTTTAGTTCAACATTTGTCTATGCTTGGGGTTGCAGCCGAAACAACCGAATGGAATGTGTTCAACCTTGATATCTAGATGTTATCTCGAGGGGAAATAAAGTTTTTTTTAAATTAAAATGGTTAAGATTCCAAACTGTTGACTAATTTTTGTGTTTCTGGAGTGCGCTATACATGAAAAATTCATTTAAAGATAAGTTATTAACAAAAAAAAATCTTTTTTTAAGTTTTGTTCCAAACTATAAAAAAAACTATGTGGGGAGGTGTGTACGATTGTGTCGTACCAATCTTTTTTTAAAAGTGCTATGGTAATCGTGGTAAACGCGTATAACCCAAAAAGGTATAAAAACGCGATGATTATATATATTAAATTTGATAGAAGTCCAATTTATTGAGAGAGTAGTGTGTTAGACCATGTGGCCACCGAAGTGGGTGGTCACTTTATTAGAGAAGATGTAACGCAAAAACCATTTCCTTAAAACTCTGGAGGTTCCTCAACGACATACCAGTACTACAGTTATTTATTTATTTAAGTACAAGGGACATCAACTTAAGGGTTACAGGTCCAGTCCACTCTTAAGAATCTTTAAGTCCCATCAGTAGGCACGCAGGCTAAGGCGTCAACCTCGTCTATACTGGCTCTGTAAGTTTTTAATGTTCAAGAATATAAGAAAATGCCTTATAAAGAGTAGCAGAAGCTTTGAAACAATTATTCACTTTGAACGATTCGAAGAGTCGCAAGTCAGTTAGTGGTAATGTTGCTGTCCCGGGATAAGTTATTAAGGTTTCTGCCAATAAAGCTATCTGTTTATAGTAAAGAAAATGTAGCTCAAAAGTGGTACTAAACAGTTAAACTGTCCACCCTTCCCGACCGCAGACCATCGATCCAAACTCATGAATAATAGATAGATCCACTTTAGATTGCACTAAACTGTTCGTGTCGGCATAAATCTGACGACTCACTCTCGAATACCAGAGTCCCTACCACCTGAAACGGAACAAGGGTCTCTAGCACCTGGGACTGAACCTGTGTACCTAGAAGTTGAGACGGAACAAGGACCCCTAGCACCTGGGACTGAACCTGTGTACCTAGAAGTTGAGACGGAACAAGGACTCCTAGCACCTGGGACTGAACCTGTGTACCTAGAAGTTGAGACGGAACAAGGACCCCTAGCACCTGGGACTGAACCTGTGTACCTAGAAGTTGAGACGGAA
>CABFVX010001085.1:119203-129926 GCA_902151425.1 Timema shepardi
GTAATGAGGGGAGGGGGGGGGGGGGGAATCAAGTCTTCGGAGGACTAAAACACAACTCAGATGTGTCCTAAAGGGAGGGTGGAAAAAGTGGGGCTTCATTAATGGAGCACTTTTAATATTTATTTATATCTATTTATTTAGCACCGCGTCTTACTACCCGTTCAGGTTATACGCTTTAAGTACTAATTACGCTAATGAATTGGGAATTAGGAGGGTTGAATTAGAGGAAGTGAACCCGTATTTCGTGGAGGGAGAGTGTAAAACCATTTAGGAAAAACCACCCCCAGTTCACCCGACCGAGATTCGAACCTCGATCTCCCCATCCTCGGCGGTCGAGCTCAACACGACTCGCGCGTTAGCCAACTACGCCACCGAGGCGGGTGTACTTTTAATAAAAACTACATTATCACAGACAGAGCTTTAACATTTTAATTGCATTCCTCACTACCTAGGAGCGAGTGGGCTGAACAATTAAATGGAATTAAATACCCAGTTGAGATAAAACTACAAAAATAGTGATCGGCACATGCATGAATATTTCCTGAGAGCACAAAATAAAAAAAATCGGCACAGAAGATAGTGCGAGAATCTTACTTTCTTGACTTAGGTTAATTGTTATAGAAGCTATTGTATTCTAATATAATATATTGCTATACAAACGTTTTGAATGTCACAGCCTCACCTCTAGGCACGCGGACAAAGATGGCAGGTTCGAATCCCAGCCTGGTGTATTGAGGGTGGCGTTCCATAAATTGTTTCCCACTCTCCCTCCACGCAAATGTGAGTACATATGTTCTAAATTCTACCTTCCTCAACACTACCTCATGAGTGTAAACCTGCGAATAGCCTGGACCTAATTTGACAATTTGTTCAAGTATACATTTTTACCTTTATAAAAAGGTACTACCCACATAGGTGGTCACACGGTCTATTTCAATACACTAGTGACAAAGAGGTCAAAGGTTCGAATATCGCACAGATGCACAGTGAAGTGGTTTCCCGCATGTTATTTATTACGTTGGTATTCTTCATTCTCTATTTACGTTAACAAAGTTAACAACCTTAGTTTACACTAATCATTGAATTAAGAAGTCAATAATCATTGTGTTGAACAAAAAGATGTATGGGATTTAACTACACTTTCTAGTGAGGGAAAGCAACTTTGATGGGAGCCCGGCCGAGATTCGAACCAGCCTGTAGCGTACTGGGTGAGAGTTGCGCAGCTCATGAGGAGATTGGAAGAGCAGTGATGTGGTAACTTCCTCCCACGAGGTCAGTGGTCTCGCTCCTCTTCCTGGTCGCAGACCTCATCATTGCATGCTCGGTGCCACAAACACGGTATGGGACCGCGTAGCCAACCCCATGCTACGTTAGTACGTTCGACACACGGGAGATACTCCTGAGAAGAGTAGCCTAAAGAAAGTGCACGAGCAATGGCGGAAGGAGAGAATGATAATTTAAACTAATTGGAAAAAATAGGCCTAATGGTTATTTTTCTACACCACGTTTTACTACTCGTTTTTAATCTCCTCATATTTACACTAATGGCATGAGGAAGGTATATTTTAGAGGAAGGGTATCCACATTTGTGTAGAGAGAGTGCGAAACCACTTAGGAGGGGAGGAACCTTCTGTATACTTGACAGGGATTCCAACCCCGATCTCCCCATCATCAGCAAGCTAGGCTGGGGTGTCCGTGACAACTTAGACCAGGCGTGTCAAACTAGTTTGTTCATAGGGATGGAAGTGAAAATACATAGCAGTCCGCAATGAAAAAAAATATAATATAACAAATATCCATTTAATAATACTTATTAAAACAAAAATAAAATAAACTGTCCACACAGTATGTGATGTCAAAATTGCACATGTTTGGGAGACCTGCTTTGGTGGCCACATTGTCTAAGGTGTCACTCCCGTGTTGAGCTAGATAGACAAAAACGGGGAAATCGGAGTTCGATTCCTGGTAGGGTGTACTGACGGTGGTTTTTCTTAAATTGTTTTCCACTCTCCCTCCAACAAGTGCGATTACACTTCCTCCAAATTCAACCTTCCTCATACCTGACTCACTATCGTAATTAGTACATATGCATACTGAATGGTTAGTAAGAAGTGCTGCTAAAAAAAGTGTTTTAAAGTGTGGTATAGCCTACTAACCCCACTTCCTAAATTTTCCAAAATACGAATAGTTATAAATTTGTAAATTTAATTTATCCCAAATTGACTATTTCTTCAAGGCTTTTAAAAAGATGAATCGGGCCGCATTTTACTATGTTTATCAAAAGGTCCGCAAAGTATCATGTTTGTATCGGGCCACATGCAATTCATGCCCTAGACCAGTGATGGCAAATCTATTGCACGCGTACCACCGGACGGCAAGCGAACACGGTTTGGGTGGCACGCCAACAAGAAAAAAAAATTAATAAAACTTTTCCAAACATGATATTAAGTCAATAATATTTTGACAGCTATGTAATTCAATGTCATGCCACCATTTTTATTTTTTTATTTTTTTGCACCTTGTCCTAGACCTACTACCCGGTCGGTTTGTACAACTATGTACTAATTACGCTAAAGGTTTTAGGGGTTAGGAAGGTTATATTTATAGGAAGTGTGCCCGCATCTTCGGGAAGGTAAAGTGAAGAACTATTTTTTTAAAGCCTGAGTACACCCGACTGAGATTCGAATCTCGATCTCCCCGTCATTGTCAGTCTAGTGTACCGCGAGAATATCGCCTGAGAGGATCATGCGGCCACCAAACATGTCACAATGAACTTTGTAAAGTCAACTGTTATAAATTGTCTTGGTTCGTATTTAGGTGCATCTTGTGTGTTATTGAAGACAACCCGCTAGGTGGCAGCTTGGTCTAATGCGCTACTCTCGCAGTAGACTAGACTGACAATGACGGGGAGATCGAGGTTCGAATCTCGGTCGGGTGTGTTGATGGTTTATACAAAATGGTTTTCCACGCTCTCTCTCTCTCTTCACGCAAATGCGGGATAACTTTATATAAATATAGCTTTCTTAATCCCTAAAACCATTAGCGTAATTAGTACATAAGCGTATAGCCCGAATGGGTATTAAGACGCGGTGCAAAAAACCAAGTTATGAAGTTAAGATAAATATATTTGGGCCAGTTTCATAGTCAAGTTTAGTACGCCTCAAGTGCGGCGCTACACTAAATACAAGACGACACCTACCTAAACCAGAATGGAATGAACCGTTCTCGCATAGGAAACTGGCCCATTGACCATCAAAATAAAACATAATTTAGACCAATATGGAAAAGATTATGTAAGTTTTTTATTTGATCATATAAGCCTCTATATCAATTATTTATTGTCTTTAGAAGTTCACCGTGAGAGGGGTTTTGTCTATGTGCTGATAACCCTTGCTCTCTTCCTTTGACGAGTTTACACAGTCACTTTAATATTTGCGCCTGAAAAAATTGACTCGCTTTTAAATTTTACCTTTTTTTGTGTCCTATTCTAGATAGATATATACTACTACGGACTTTTTTATTTTTTAATCTACATCCTGGCAGGAAGACTCCTACAGGCCATTTTCTTGACCAAGTTAAATAGCCTACGTTTATATAAAAAAATACTTATATAAAAAACTACTTAAGAGTAAAAATAATTTTGTGACACTGAAGGACTATTTTTAAAATTATTTAAGAAGTTATGGTTTTTGTTTCAGTGTTATATCTTTTAAATCTCGGTGAGTAAAACGTAAATTTATGAACTTGATAAATCCTATATCGACCGGCCGTGAAGTCACAGTTAGTGGTAAAATGACCGGAAAGGTTTGGCCATTCGACAAATGAAATGGATGAAGAAGCTTGTTTCTAGAAAAGTGTTACGAAACAGAACTATAGCTATCTGCAATAAATATAACTTGTTCTAGAATCGAATATCTTGTTCCCGGACTGAGAGCACACTTTGTTCAAGTTTCCGAGGTCACGCATGCGCAGGCGTTGGAAACGTGTCAGTTGGCGCTGTGCCACAAAGTAAGAATATTAGTTCGATTCCAAGTGAGACTGGGGAAGATATTTACCGTATGTATAAAAGTTTGTCCTAATATCAAATTGCTAAATATATTTGTGCAATGACGTAGATTTACCGTTCTAGGTTTAGTTAGTTTGTAAGTTATGTACTGAGATAACCAACGTGTTTAGTGAACGCAGGTATATTCCCAAACACACACACACACATATATATATATATATATACATACATACATACACTTCTTGACATACGACATAGCACTTCTTGACGTAAGAATAATTACCTACCCGCCTCGGTGGCGTAGTTGGCTAACGCGCTTGTCGTGTTGAGCTCGACTGCTGAGAACGGGGAGATCGAGGTTCGAATCTCGGTCGGGTGAACTGGGGGGGGTTCCTAAATAGTTTTCCACTCTCCCTCCACGCAAATGCGGGTTCACTTCCTCTAATTCAACCTTCCCAATTCCTAATCCATTAGAGTAATTAGTACTTAAAGCGTATAACCCGAACGGGTAGTAAGACGCGGTGCTAAATATAATAATAATAATTATTATTATTATTATTATCTGAAAGCTCTAAAAGTCACTAAACACTACTTTCATGAATTTAGACGTCAAGCCGTATGTTCTTTGGTAGTTAGTGTAGTCAGATGGTGTCGGACTTAAACAGCTGCAAGATAGATATAATGACCATAAATGTCATTGTTGGTTAGCTCCTGTAGAATGGTTTTAGTCTAATGTTAGTGTCGTTACTTCCTGGACGAAACTACATTCCAATTTTCATAGGAAGAACCTTATCCGAAAGCTGTAAATGTTACTAGATCTACTTTCATAGTTTCATACGTCAAGTAATGGAATCTATAGCTGTCAATTTGACCGCAAAAGGTTTGTATTTTCCCCCAAAATCCTAACAACAAACCTCGGAGTACGGCATATTTATCTGCTTCTGTATGAACTAATATACCATCCGTACCGGTGGGCGCGTGAATAAGATGGTTTACTGGTAATGGGGAGGCCGGCAATAGAATCCCAAGCGGGTGTTCTGATGTGTTTTTTCCTAACTATTTTCCCCCTCCACCTCTTGGAAAAGTACTGTTAAACCCTACATTTTCTTTGAATTCCACCTTCCTAATCGCCGTCCCTATTAGATTCAATATTTTGATAGCGCGGGAGGGTTGAAGACGCATCGCACACGAGTCTTTCATTTCACCGATTAGTATCTGAAGTATTTACGCCTGAGTCTTTCAGGATATGCAGCTCTCAAGGTTTGTTAGTGATGTGACTTTCCTTGTAATGACGTGGCGAGAGCCAAGGCTTGAAGTAGGCGGTGACCTTAATCTCAACAGCTTGCACACGTCATGCAGGTTGTTTCAGAACAACGTACGGTACTGCAAGGCCACACAATCTGAGATCTCGCCCGCTCTTGCGCAGTGCTCCGCCCAGCTTGACAGTAGGAGCTTGAGGGTGTTTCTATTAGTTTATAAGTATTTATGTTCTCCACCGCGTCTTACTACCCGTCCGGAATATGGATTTTTATTAATCTAATGAGAAATAGATGAAGGCATAATTTAGCGGAAGTGAACCAGAATTTGCGTGGTGCAAGATGAGTAGCTCATCCTTACCAGGATATAAACCCCCGACACCATCAACCAAGTGCTATATTGAGAGCCTGACAGCCTGTACACTGTGACCAGGAACCTGGGAAGACGACAGTCTAGGATAGGACATGTTTACACATAATAATGTTCCCTGATAACAAGTTTTTTGTAAATGTATGTTTAACACCAATATTTTCCGCAACTTATTACAGGGGTGGTTTGGAGGAAGTTCACCCACATAAGTGTGGAGATTAACACAGCCACCATTGTACCCCTAACATTCCAGTCAACGGTAATGTGAGTCTCATATCCCAACCGACCCCCTGCTTCAGGTAACACACACATTGTACGAGATATAGACGGGCAGTAAGTCGTTGATGGAACCTACTCACTTCTTGTTCGAGTAAAGACGTCACATTAGCTCCCACAACTCATGTGTGCCTGACGTCATGAACAATCTACCTTGAGCCAGCACACGCTCACATCCACGGATGAGGCAGGTAACGCACGTAGTCCTCGAGTCGTCGCAGTGCACTTCGCTAGGGCCTAGGGATCAAATCCCCAAAGCGCCTGTTGACGGCCAACTCTTCTAAAATTGTGTGTCCATATCGGAGTAAATCTCGGCTGATCTGGTTTGTCAGTCACAGGGAGGTTAAGCTTCGATTACCAGCCAGGTGTACTAAGAATATATTTTTCATAATTGGATTTTCCTCTACCTCTCCATACAAATGATGATACACTTCCTCTAACTTCAAGATTCTTCATTCCTTCTCATTATTATAAATATGTAGATATCCTGCTAGATATCGTGATATCCGTATATTTACAGTAATAGGCATTTGTCGCGGAGAGAGTGTTGAAAAACATTTAGGCGAGACTCATCTCAGTACACCCGACCGGGATACGAACTCCGGTCTAATTAGCCATCGTTAAATCAAATAATACAATCCTGACGGCTTTATCCTCGTACTAATATGATGCAGGTTTCTAACAGTTATTGGATGCACGTTCAAACATCTATACGTCACTCTTGATAGAGGGTATCAACATTGAACGTCTTTAAGTTAAGTAGAACCTGCTTCGGTGAGCAAATTATCTAACGCGCCAGTTTTGTGTTAAGCTAGACTGCCGATGATAGGTAGATCAGGGTTAGAATCCCAGTCGGGTGTACGGAGGGTGGACACTCTTCTCCCACGTAAATACAAATACATTTACATTAAATTCTACCTTACTCATCCCTAATTCAGTACAGTAATTAGTACATATGCGAATAACCTGAACAGGTACTAAGATGCGGTGCTAAAATAGTTGAGTAAAGTAGTATTTTTGTCAATGACGGTTACTCTACATCTTTGCATCTTCAAAAAGTGACACGAAAGAATATAACTTACTGGTGAGCATTTGTACGAGGCCACATTTTTTCAAAATAGATGTATTGACAACAAGCAAAAATTACAAATATTTTTTATCTTGCATTGATGATAGATGATTTGGAAACAACTATGTACCTCAAACGGTTGGAATTATGGGCACTTTATTGTAGCGCAGACCAGAGAAAACATAACAGTAGCCCCATGGCTTCTTTGGTGCTCACTGACAGCCCACAGCTTACTTCTGACAGTCAACATTTAGGTATATACCTAAATTTTGACTGTCAGAAGTGACAGCTGCTAAACTAATGTTTCGCAGATCATATGGTTCAGCGTAGGGATACATAATTTGGTCTGGTAACTTTTCAAAGCCGTCAGCTGTCAGTCAGCACCAAATAAGCCATGGGGCTACTGTACGTACCACGGGCTACTTGCAGCTCCCCTAGGGACATCCTGAGCCCCGTTATGTGGGTGCCTTATCTCCATAGGTAGAGGTCCATTATGAGAAGAAGAAAAAGAGGTTATTTTATAATTTAGCTAGATTATTATTATCACCGCGTCTTACTACCCGTTCGGGCTATACGCACTTACGCTAATGTGTAATGGTAGGGTGATTGTGAGATGAAATGGAGGACCTACAGTTTAACGTGGAATCCCAACCACGGTGGAGGCTTGGCATTCCCCACATTCACAAGATGCCTTGTCAGAGGTGAAGGAAGGGTTTGGTAATCAGATAGATCTATGCCGGGACCGAGGATTGAACCCCGGCCGCCAGCATAGAAGTCTGACACCTTACCCCTAGACCACCAGGTCATAATTTAGCTAGAACAATTTAAAAATAGTGGCGATTCGCCCCAACCAAAACAACAGTGCGGCTGCACCCCTCGAACACCTTTGAGGTAAACATAGAAGACAAAGAAGTCACTAATAGCCTCTTAAAATAACTTTTGAAGACATCCAATACAAACATAATTTCAAGACATAAAATACTTCTGCTGACAACATGTGTAATATGTTTGATTAGTTCTTTAATGGTTTTCTTTGTCAAGATTACTTTGAAAAGTTTAAATTATATTATTTTGACATATTTAACAGGATTTTTTAAAAGGGGAATCGGTTAATTTTATTTAAAATTGAAATATACGTGAAACGTAAGGAACACCTTAATTAGATTAGTGGTAAAAACATAGGGCAATTATAAAAAAATCCCAGGGACCAAAACAGACAAAATAGGCCTACACTTTATTGTCCCTTGCTTATTACAGAGTTGTGCAACCCTGCTGAAAAGTGTGGCGTGAATCTTATTACCCTCCTCTAGAATGGAACTAGGGACCGCTGCCTGACCGATAAACCAATGAAAGAGTGCTCCAAATACTTACTGCTAGTAACGGTACCGCCCGGTACAGAGCAGTACTGCCAAATACTGTGCGCTCAACTTACCTGCAACAACAGAAAGAACATATTGGTAAACAAGTAGCGATTAGAGTCAATAAATGGTGGGCATATTACATTATACTTGGATGGTGTCAATAAATGAATGGTAAGCTGACCATATCCTAGATATGAGACATACACATACAAGCAGAAATAACAGCCACATTTGTTTTGAAGAAAGAACAAATTTTAGATTATTTGTCAAGCTTGAGCTGGCTGAAATGCTGCCATCTATTGCGGGTATAATCTAAGCCGGCTGTCACACGTTTGCTCATACATGTGGGACAGTGTCTGGAATCTAAATATAGCCCAGTCCTACCACGACGATAAATACTGCATGTTGAGCCGGCGTGGACCAGCAAAGAGGAGGCATTTTCTTTGGAGCAGATCGGCTTGTACTATGTCGGACCAGGAATCTAGAGATGCAGATCGAAAACGTTCCTGTAATTCTTTCCGTGAACATGTTACAACATTTAAATAGAAAGAATGCAATAATGATAGTTCCTATTTTTATGTTTACACTTCAGTTTAATTTATCCTAGGGATGGTAATACTAGACATATTATCAACTGAAGGTGTATTCGAATTCTCTATGCGTCCTTGCCTTGACATGTACCCTTTCCAGTCACAATGGCAAGGACGTGGAGAAGTTTAAACCTACTCGAACTGTCACCATGGATGCCGATGGTGGTAACTGTTTCATTAGGGTTGTTTATTTTGTAAATGTTTGAATGGACCATTCCGGTGGATACAACGCAGAGTTTCATTAGGTTTGAATGTTTGAGAAAAGTCGGAATAGGGACCATTCAGAGTGGCTACAATTCAGTCGTCTCTGTCGATGTAGCCCTCACACGCCCTTGAGTCTGAGGACGGAAACAATACGTCGTCGACATGTCCTTGGTACCGTGTTTTGACTGGAAACTGTTTCATTATTTTCTCTTTTTATGTTATAGCCTAGAACTTTGCGCTATCCACCATTTTAGAGTATATGGGTTTCTAAAAGCAGACACGTTTTATAATAATAAGAAGTCGATTATTTTGAAACGTTCAAGTTTCCAAAATAATTAGTGGTTATTAGTATTAGCATTGCGGTCCCAAGAATGTAGAAAGGCTCGTTGCCGTTCGAATAGTGCAATGCAGTCTTAGATCACAAATTCGTTGTTTCATAATGCAAATATTCCATCTAAAATAAATTGCAACCAAACTAATGTATTAAATATAAATAATACATTTTGAATGAGAAATATATATATATATGTTTTATATATATATATATATATATATTGTGTATATATATTTATATTTAATATTACTTACCCCTATGATATATTCACATTCCCTCGAGGGGGTTGAATAGCACTGGACAAGAGCGTTTGGTGGTTGAACGTGTCACTGATACTGTGGGCCAGTTATGTTCCTAGTTCAATGTTTTAACCAAAGCCTTTACTAATACATCTTTTTCCCCTGGGATTCGATGATCTGATATTTTTAACCGGCAAATTCTAATCTCTTTTGTCGACTACATTCTCGAGCAATGACGATAGTCGATTCATCCAGTTTTCGGTTCCTCCATGGAGGTATTGATCCGTTAGTGGGTAAAAGAAGGGGGAAGATGGGGGGGGGTGACAAAGAGTGAGTGACAATGACAACTGCGTTACCAGCCTTAGGTTGCATCACGTGCAATAACAAGGCCGTCAACCTCCCAAAACAGCGGCAGTCAAAACTAGGGCAGTGTTGCCAGCCAAAAAACACTAACGCGCTTTGCTACTGATGTATTCTGTTTAAAATGATCATACGTCTGAAAGGATTTTGTTTTTTCATCGGCTTATGGAATCCAGCCGATGATAATTTGAACTTAAGAGTAAGTTTAGCTGTTAAATGTGTGTATATATATATATATATATATATACATTTGGCGATTCAGTCAGCAGTTTAGGTTTTTTTAAACTAATTACCCGAACAGGAGGAACACGGATAAAGGCATCAGTATAGTTTAGTAGAGTTTTCCAGGAAGGTATGGGTTCGATTATCAGCAGGTATTGACAAGTGTGCTTTCCCTAAATGATTTCCTACTCTTTCTCCAAACAAATTCAGGTACATCCTCTCTAAAGTTCTACCTTTCTAGGCCCTACCCTTTTTAATACAAGTTTACGGATAACCCGAACGGTTAGTAAGATAGGTGCACAAACTAAACAAGAAACTAAATTAATAAATGCGCAAACCGTTGAGTGTACACAACAATCGTCTGCTAAAACTAACTTAACTTCACGCCAAAGATGATTATTAAAATTCCCAGGGGTATGAGAGGGGGGGGGGGGGG
>CABFVX010001085.1:144947-193375 GCA_902151425.1 Timema shepardi
TTTTTTTGCTTTGAGTTCATCTATTTCTTCTGTGAAACTTTTCCTTTTTGTATTCTTCTGTGCAATTTCTTTCCCTCTTCGATTCGCCTCCAAATAACTTTGCCACTTTTGTCGTGCACCAGCAACTGAGATAACCATGTCTTTGGTGATTTCAATATTAGTAACACCACCAACTGATGCAATTTGTTGACAAATTATTCCCTGTGCAATGAGTGTGCGCTGTTGCTTATTTTCCACTTCTATTTGCTTATTTAAAAAAAACTCTTTCAATTGCTGCTTGACCATGTGATAGAATAAGTACCATTTTCATCACACACCACAATCTGTCATATTTTGTTCTAGGTTTTGCACAAGCACATAACAAACAGTGACTCCAAACAGTTTGTCCCAGGCTTAAAATTTTGAAATTCAGAAGAAAAGCCAAACTCTGCAATAAATTGTTTATATGATGAAATTAATGCATTACAATCAGTTTCCTGAAGTCTTTTAACCTCTACTAGTATCTTAAGCACTGACACAAACTTGGTTGCACAG
Organism: Timema shepardi; assembly: GCA_902151425.1. Lineage (NCBI taxonomy): Eukaryota > Metazoa > Arthropoda > Insecta > Phasmatodea > Timematidae > Timema > Timema shepardi. Next base: position 145,482 of record CABFVX010001085.1, read on the forward strand.
TTAGTATCCGCATTAATATCTCAAGAATCCATACAACTAAGGTTTCTCACAATTGAGTACTGTAATGGGCACTTATGCAAGATTTTCTTAACTGTTTCGATAAGAAAATCACGACATTCCATTCTCACTTGAAGAACATCCTTTTATTTAACAATTTTTTTTTTGTGGAGCAAATTCTTGACTGTTTTCTGCAGCGAATCTCAAGTTTATTTTGGTCATTGGCAGCTAGTTTTCTTTTTTCCCTACTTTAACTTTAACCCGATTGTTACTGGTAGTTGCTTTATTTATTTCATTTTCTTTAATGAATCTCTCCATTAAGTTTCTAAGCATTTTCAACATGTCTCTTTGGCGTATCAGTTTTGTACATTGTCAAAAAAGGTTCTACTTGTTATGCAATTTACTTAAATATTAATAGCGTTATAGGAGTCAATGCATCACTGGTCGCTTCTTTCACAACTGTAAAGGATTTGGTGTTTGGATTGGGAAGTTTCTTGTCAGTAACTAACTGCACATATTTAGTTACATGAGGCCACATTTCAAGAGCGCGTGTTACAACAGTTGAATTTTCAACCCATCTTATGGCACAATTTTTTTTTTTTTGAAAAACACTGCTATCAGTTACTTTAATATAATCTTCTCTTCTCGCTGGTGTGTCCTTAAATAAGTAATAGAGGCTAGATAAAACTCGCTCCACATCCCAGGTTGATGATAATGAGCCATGCTTAAAAACACCATGAATGATATGAAGCCCACAACTACCGGTATGAATTACTGCCATGTTTGTTGTCTCTCTTCAATTGATCACACACCCGGTCATAAAATTTCCAATTGAAATCTGGACCATCCATGGATAGTTGCAGTAGAGACTGTTTCGGAAGAACAATTTTAGAACTCAACTTTTCAAATGAAGTGAACATATCTTCTGCAGTAGCATGGCCCAGAAAATCTGAATAGATGTAACAAGACTGCATTTTATCTGTTTCCTAGTGGCGATTATGGTAATCTAACTGCTTCTCCTGAAGCTTTCATTGAATAACTAAACAAATGAATCTTGTTTCTTAAGCTTCTCTGAGTGCAGACTGAAAATAAGGAGCCATGCCAAAACAACATATATATATATACACACATTTTGTTTCTCCCAATGAATAACTTTTTGCAATTACACTGTCAAAAAACTTTTTAAATAATAGTCTGATATCTTCGCATGATTTGTATGAATAGAGACTGCTGCATACTTTTAAGGCCCAAATAATTTCGGCCTTTAGAGTTTCCTGTACAGTTAAGAAGGAGCTTACTATCTGCTGTCCTTGTGGTAGTGGTTCTGAATCAGGAGCCGCAAAACTCGAAGATTTCTTTGGTTGTGTAGCACCGAGAAAATAGTGAATTCCTAAAGGGTTTTTTTTACATGCAAGACTACAATGTTTTTTTCCCATTCATGAGACTTGTTAAAGCAGACACCCCCATTTTGGCAATGTCAAATACTGAAGAGTATATGCTACATCTGGCTTTGTTCCTGTCTGGCACTTTTATAAGCCATTTATTATTATTATTAGCACCGCGTCTTACTACCCATTCGGGTTATAAGCACTTACGCTAATGTGTAATGGTAGGGTGATTGCGAGATGAAATGAAGGACCTACAGTTTAACGTGGAATCCGAAACTACGGTGGAGGCCTGGCATTCCCCACATTCACAAGATGTCTTGTCAGAGGGCCATTTATTAAATTTGGGGTTATGTAACCACAAATCATTGAAAGTACAATTCCCCGGCATATTGGCACGTAAATAAAAACAAAACAAAAGGCGATATCCTGCCTTTACGTAACACACGATATTAAAAGATACAAAAAAATCCATTCAAGAATAATGAAACAACGGTTTATTTATCCATGGCAGATTACTTGCTATCACACTTTAATAAAACTTTCGTGTGGAAATAGACACAGCGGTAAAGAAGCAAACTGAACCAGTACTTAAGGATTCCCATAGAGATAAAACGCATTAAGATAAAACAAACTACACAGCTACCATCTAAACACATAATTTCACGGGATAGTATTTATTACAAACACCAAAATGGCACAACCATAGATAATAGAGTTATAGAATGGCAACTCCATGTAGTATGACTAGAACAGGAATTTGAGCGCTAAGGCGGTTTAAAGATGAACTGTAATTATAGGTACTTAAAGTGTTAATAGGTAGTCGCAAAACTTCAAAGAATTATTAAAAATGGTGGTTTTAAAGCAACTTATAAAAAAATGGCAAATGCACAAGAATTGAGTTTTTAAATATAGGAAATTAGAGAAAACATTGTATTTCATCGGCAGTAGCGCTAATGTGTTTGCCAGAGAAGTTAACGCTGTTTCCCCTTACCCCTATAGAGATCCCAACCCATGAGCTGATGCCGCGATAAGATAACAAATAAAAAAAGAAACCGGAAGAGTAGCGGAGAGTAAAGTAAACAGTAGACAACAGCTAAAGCCCGTATCACACGACACTAGCTCGTACTTGAAATCCAGTGTGCTAGCTAGCATTAGCTAGCACGTCATCCTCTAGCGTCGTGGGAATCAGAAAAAGTATACTGGTTCTTCCACTTGGTACTGGCTACCATACTAGTTGTGAGGATAGAACATGCGCTATTTTCGTACTAGTTTTGACACTAGTCTGTGTAATTCAACCAATCAATGCGCGCTGAGACTGTTGTGTAGAGAAATGGTATAAATGGCGCCAACATGGTCATCGGATGTGATTTTGTTGTTTGCAGAAAATTATTCTAAACATCCTTGTTTATATAATACCAAATTGCCATAATATGACAATATATTTCATATATATAAATTTAATTTAGAACAGGTCATCTAAAAACGACAAACTGTGTTTCAGACCCGATTAATAATCTAAATAAATTTGATAGTATGCCAACCTTGGGTGTTTTTTTAAGAATATAAAGTGTGCATTGGCCTAAAAAAAGAACATTTGTGTATCAAGGATACGGTACTTGGACATCCATGGGCTTAGGGGCCTCTGAACACATTGTAAATAAATAAATACAAATTTAGGGAGATACTAAACGTTTATGTCACCCCGAATGTATATTACCTAACCTCCAAATGTATCATATTTAGCATCCTGCGACCATTATTTCGTCTTTCCAGCCATTCCTGTATCCATAATCTTTTTCATACGCTCCCTCTCATAACTTTCTAATATCTTTACTAGTAATTAATGCAGCTGCTGGACCCAAAATTAATCTCTGACGTTAGATACATATTTGCATTAGAACCTAGTACCAAACTAGCAACGTGTGAATACTCTAGTCCTGTTTCCATTGTACTAGCTAGTATACAGATATCTAGGCGCTAGCTAGCCCACTTGATTTCTAGTACAAGCAAGTGTCGTGTGATAGTAGCTTAACGCTTGATCAAAGAAAATGCGCTAAATATTTCATGTCCCAGTGCATCTTAAATCACGGTCTTTACAGCCATTCTTCCCAACCATTTCAAAAATAAATATTGAAACCTGGAAATTCCAGGACTTTTCAAGGCCCAGAGTGATTTAAGAACTTTTCCAGGCCTTGACCAGACACACATTAAATGCCAGGTCTTTCTAGGACCCTGAAAAAGACTTCAGGTTGTTGCTGCTACGCAGGACGAAACAAGGACGTTAAAGGAATATTCCCTTGAACTCTTGCAATGTATTTTTAAAAAATTCTAGTTTCAAATTGATCAAGAATTATTTAAGATGTATAACGAGTACCTTAGGGTTAAGAAATCTTTCCATATTTTCTATAGAATAGCAACTAACAGACGAAATAGACTTCAATAGTATCATCGACATTTTTTCTAACAGAAAAGCAAGAAAAATAATATTGTAGAGTATTGTAATTAAATTGTTCACCACTTCAGAAATAAACAAGGTGTCTTATTTTTTCACCCCTTATACGTCGTTTTGACTTTTGTCGAAGTTTGTTGTGTATTGAGAGGGGCGGCAAACTCAGGAAACACCCCGGGTGGCACCAACTCTAGCTACGCCACTGGGCACTGTATTTTATTTTTATTTAATTAGTATGTACGCTTTAATGTGATTGTGATGGTTTATCATACATGTTTCTCTAGTTACAAAGAGGTGATATATAGACCCTACTTCTTTGGATCCAAATAGTTTTTGGCAAATTTGATCAATATTTCTCTAGATCCAAAGAGTATAGTTAATATAACATACTTTCCTTGTTCCGAAAAGGTAAATATTCCACTAAAATATGATGACAATATTAAGGTGATCACCGCTTACATTCTCTCCATGAAAAGTTCACATGCGGACCGAACGGGAATCAAAATCGACCCTTAAGAGATGGCTGGGGTTAGATGTTCTCGACCACAAGCTGGGGCCGGAAAGAAGTGCCCAGCTCTTGACGCCGAAGGTCAGTGGCCGGACCGAGAGTTTCTGCCTTGGCCCGCTGACCTACTCGGCCAGTAATACTCGAGGTTCCCTATGCATGCAGGCACTTACATTGCTACAGATGTAATAATCAGGATAACACAATATTGTCAATAGTGCATTGTGGTCGTGGTTTTCTCTTATAGCTTTCACGCATCTGCTGGCATCCTTTCTCCTAAAGTCTACCATACTCGTCCCTACCCTTTTTTTTACATCCATTAATGTTTACAGCCTATAGTCCGGGCCAGTATTTTGTTCAGGGTATATATTTTCCGCTACTGCCTTGCTAGGCCGGTCGTAGCTTCATATGCCTTAGAAATTAACTTAAGACTAGGACAGGCTCAACATCCAATCCCCAGCCGTTAATTTATCAACGTGAAAGGGTAAACCCTTATTTCATAAATTGTAATTGTTACGGCCATGCCGGGAATCGAACCCGGAACCCTTAGCTCAGTGGACAGACACGCTACCGACCGAGCTAAGGTGTCGGATTCGTCCCTACCCAATTAGTGCAAATATGGGGTTGTCCATAAATTACGTAAGCATAATATCGGGTAATGGGGGGCGGGGTGGGAGAAGGGAGGTGTAGTACTTGGTGGGACAAATCGAAACGAGGGGGTAGGGGGACTGACGTCACATCACAAGTAAGCGTATTTATTTTGAAATCAGCCCGACAGTGCGCAAATATAAACATTCAACGATCGACTCATACATAGACTTCAACCGACGAGCTTGGGGAACAGGTTTCAATAAAATAAACATAAGGGTGGGGGAGTAAAATGTAAACATAAAACACAAATGCAGATTATGAAAGTAGAACAATTTGGATCTGTCAGTATCACATCTAGCCTTCTGATCCGAGGGTCCAAGATTCAATTCCTGGATGGGCGAGAAGTTTTTGGAGATAAGGTCCATTTTCATTTACAAAATGATAAATTGCCAGTGGTATGTCTGGTCGTCGTGTTTTCTCTAGATAAATAAATGTGAGATGCTAATCGTGGGCTCACCAACATAATCCTCCTTCCCTTGACACCTGAGGAGGGGAAACTTGCGTGAAACCCCCAGATCGATAGCGCTAATTAAGCTGACTGAGGGTATTGGTGAGGGGTACTGGGTAGGAGAGCCAACGTCTCTCTCTTTCACTAGAATACCCCCTGGCCAGCTGCTAGAGAGGTTACAACACACCGAGATAATTTAAATCCCCCATTCTTACAGTTTTATCCAAAATAATACTAGTGAAAAGAGGTGTATAGGAAATAAAGAGATATACGAGGGGTGGTAAAGTTTTCTGACCTTAGATTCACATTAAAATCTTAGTTAGGCCTATATAGAGCCACAGTCTCATAAAAAAAATAATGGGGGGAAGTGGGGTGGCGGATGTGAATGGATTGGTACAAGAATCAGGTTATTTCACTTGTACGTTTTCTTAGCAAATTAACTAATATAACAATAGCTAGAAGGTAATCACATTAAAAATATTTATTTTTAAAGGACTAAGCCTTAAGGTGTATCAACAGTAACTTCCTTTTTAAAAAAATGCGGTTTAGTCAGACCTAAAGAGGTAGTTGGTGAAGTTTTAATTATATAACTTCTAGAATAATATCCGTTTAAAAATCAACGGCTTCATTTCTGGTCGTGAAATGTTTTTATTGGCATTTGTCTGACAATGATTGCGACTGGAAATAATGTTTAGTGACCCTCAAAATCTGGGCGGCACATTTCAATTAAAGACTATAGAAGATCAAATATTTACACCAATGAAAGTGTGAAACTGTTCCTCAATTGAATATTTCACTATAAACAACATTTCTTGTGTCTATTTTTTCGTTTGTTTTTTTAGTAAATGCCCCTGTTCCTCAACATCTCCTAAGGAAAATTTTAATTTATCTCTCTGGAAATTATTTCTCATCTTCCTAGGTCTTCTAGGCCTTGAGATTTACTTTGTTTTTTTGGTTATCACACCATTTTGAGGGTCCCCATGTGAATATTTAGTCACCAAGTATCCCTGCTCCCTTTTTGTTTAGGTATTTGCTGCCTAAGAATTTTCAGCATCCTTGGTCTTTTGGGCTTCGAGAATTTTTCAACTTTGTTTTTTTAGAAACCTCGCTATTTTTGAGGCCCCAATATAAATTTTTTGTCACCAAGTAGGTTTGCATCCTTTTGAGTTAGGGGTTAGCTGAAAAATTTCAGCTGTCCGTATTTAGATTGTTTTTTCTGGAAACCCTCACCCCTCCCCCTCTTCATTTTGCGGGGCTCCTTGATAACTTTCCATCACCAAATATTCCTGCACCCTTTTCGATTTGGGACTATCTGTCTATGAAACTTCAGCTGCTTAGGTCTTCTGAGCTTCGAGATTTTTTTGACTTTGGTTTTTTGATAACTCGCCCAGTTTGGAGAGGAGCAGGGGGCATAACAATTTTTGGTAACCATGTATTCCCGCACCCTTTTGGGTTTGAGGTTACTTTCCTGCAAAATTTCATCTTCCTAGGTCTCCTGGGTTTCGGGATTTTTTAGGTTGGACAGAGGAACTGGTAATTATTATAGTTATAATTTCACTAAAATATATAAGATATTCAGCAAACTACAAGACATTGTAAATTTAGTTGATTTTGTCACCGCGTCCTGCTACCCGTTGGGGTTATACACCTATGTACCAATTACGCTAATGGGTTAAGGATGAGTAAGGTTGAATGTAGCGGAAGTGTGCCCGCATTTTCATGGAGGGAGAGTTGAAAAACCTTTAAGAAAAGCCACCCTCAATATACCAAACCGTGATTTGATCCCCGATCTCCCCGTCATTGGTAGTCCAGTTTATTGCTAGAGAGAGACTTTAGACCATACGGCCACCGAAGCGGGTTGTATTTAGATATATTGAAGCCGCGGAGGACGTGTTTCTTTAAATAGAAAACAAACTTTAATCAACCAATAAATATATAAACAAATATAAGTTGCACGTATTATATATATATAATACAGGACATGTAAGGCTAGAATTAATGTAGCACAAGACTTGGAAGGCTAGTACTAGTACAGCATATAACGTGTAAGGCTAGTACTAGTACAGCACATGACGTGTAAGGCTAGTACTAGTACAGCATATAACGTGTAAGGCTAGTACTAGTACAGCATATAACGTGTAAGGCTAGTACTAGTACAGCCCATGACGTGTAAGGCTAGTACTAGTACAGCACATGACGTGTAAGAACAGTACAGTATAATTATAGTACTAAACGTGCGAGGCTAGCACCGAACGTATAATAATACTGAGCTCATGTTCTACAAAACCTTGTATGCAGCATGTATCAAGGACGCGTCAAAGGTAGAACTCTAGCAACCACATCACTCACTGCCCTCCCTTGTAAGAGGATTATATAGAGAGAGTCTTTTCACTATAGCTTTATACATGAATGGCAGTTGAAAAATCATACATTTAGGTTTTGGGTTGCCAACACTTGTAAGAGATCACGGTTTTGTTATAAATTATAAGTTTTTAAAATACATGTTATATTTTACAGTTAAATAACATAAACTTAAGTTTTTTCATACTATTTATTCATTACTTTTAATAATTTCTTCTAGTCAAAACCAAAACAATATTTTTAACATAATTAAAGATACTTATTCTTAGTTTTGGAATATAATCGATAATGTCTAATATAGTGAAAATATTAATACTTTTTAATACGGGCATCGCCTTTTCTTGGATAGTATGATAATTATCTTTTTTAAATATATTATACATTATTTTATGATTACTTTATGTATTTCGAAATATTTAACTGAATGAAATATTTGTATACACTGGGTGGGTTAACCATTGTAAAGAACTTGTTTGCGTCATGATCAATCACATGGTTTAAATTCGTCAGTCGCCATTTTGAAGCGATATTTGTTATGGCCTTTTGTGAAAGTGTTGTGAATAATATTTTTTAAGTAGTATAAGGCGATGAATATGCTTCGTAGTTTGTGCCCGACCTCAAATAAATATAAATAGTATTGGCCTAAATTACTGTGGTTAGCTATCATATTCATACATTATCATATGCAAGGCCGTAACCAGGATTTTTTATGGGGTAGGGAGGAGGGGGGATTGAGCTTCCAAAAACAAAAACTATGGGAGTAGATAAAAACGCTATATTTTTAGTTATAAAATATATTTTATCGATCAAAAAAGTTTTCCCACATTATTTTAAGAGGTACGGTACCTTTTACAACATAGCATACTTTATAAAACAAAATCTAATCTTCTGTCTTTTTTCATAGCAAACTCATTAGTGACTTTTTCAGCTGGAATGTTAAGCTGTCTATGCACAGATATTAGAGCTGATCCAGTGAGACATTCATGGTCACAGGAGTTCCTAAGGTATGTTTGAGTCTTCTCAAAGATGAGAATGTTCTCTCAGCAGTGCATGTTGTTACTGGAAAGGTTGCAAATATGTTTAGCAACACATAAATGTTCGGGTGAAGTTCACTATTACACTCACTAAGCACTTCAATGGCACATGACGATAGAGCTGTTTAATCTTTTCTCCCCCAATAAATTTTCCACATCTCAAACTCGGTTTGCAATAAATCTAAGTCAACTTTGGTTTTGTATTTCTCTACATTTTTTAGATTAAATGTATTTTCAGAGCAAATGTATGGTATCAAGTTGTATAAGCTGGAGAGCATTTTATTGTGTCCCGTAAACCTACTGGGTGACCTGGTGGTCTAGGGGTAAGGTGTCGGACTTATGTGCTGGGGTCCGGGGTTCAATCCTCGGTCCCGACACAGATTTATCTGATTACCAAACCCTTCCTTCACCTCTGACAAGACGTGCATTAATCACAACTTGTGAATGTGTGGAATGCCAGGCCTCCACCATGGTTCGGATTCCACGTTAAGCTGTAGGTCCTCCATTTCATCTCACAATCACCCTACCATTACACATTAGCGTAAGTGCGTATAACCCGAACGGGTAGTAAGACGCGGTGCTAATAATAGTGTAAACCTACTCGTCAGTTGATCTATAAAATCGTCCAGAAGCGAAATAGTTGCAGTAACACGAACATTTTGCTCAGGATCATCTGTTTCGATGTTGCTGCGATATCTTTGGTGAGATGCCATTTGAGGTATACGAATTTCTTAATGAACATCGCCCAGTAATAATTTGGGCATTTTGAAAGTATTTGAAAAATTGTCTTCAATGTTGGTTCAAATAACATTTTCGACATGATCAACTGCTGACTTTAAATCACAAAGAGGAGATTGGAGGACTTTACATAATGTCAACGTAAAGGAAAATAGCTTTGCCAAGAAGCAAAGGCTAACAACAAACTCACTTGCAAGAATTGACTTCATGTATGCACCGTTTAAATTTGTCAAATTATTTTTTTATTTCGGGGAAAGGGGGGGCGGGTTGAACCCCTATGAGCTCCCCCTTTCCTTTCAAGTACGGCCTTGATCATATGTTTTTATTAAGGCCATCCAAAGTGACAAGTGTCAGCTGTTGGCGTAGGGATAAATTAGGGACTATTTCTAGTAACTTTATGAGCTGTTATCCAATTAAGCTCGGGTGTTGAATGTACTCGATCAATCAACGCTTGTTCAGAGAAAATAATAAAGGTACTAGCCAACGCTTGTTCTACCTTGTAAGCGAAATAAAGATACCAGCCAACGCCAGTTCTCCCTTGAAAGAGAGATAAAGAGGCCAGAAATTGCTTGTCCTACCTTATGGGTGAACAAGAGATGTCAGTCAATGATTGTAATAACTTGTATGGAAACTTTAGAAGTCAACTAACGATTGCCCTGCCTTTTAAGGCCCATTCTACACTAGCGGTTAAATGCTAGCAACCGCACTTTTGAATTAAACTCTTGTTATAAGTTAGAAAATAAGTATTCGTCTGGACCAGCGTTTTAAGCGCTACCTTAGGTGGCGTTAAAACCACCTAGCGGTAGAAACGCGAATCAAACTACACCAGGAGTTAACAGGCAGTTGTGCCTCAATTTCACAAATCTTTCAGCAGGAATAATAAAGACTTTTCCTCAAGATGGTATCACGTTTTGAAATATTTTCATTCACTAAACCAAGTAGCTCATCAAATAAAACCACAGACATTCTATAGTACAAAAATAACTTCTCTGAGTACATTCTGTGATTTATAAACGTAATATGAAACTGTCCGGTTGAGCGACGGTTCGATAATGTGGGGTGAGTCCATCAACGTTTCTTTTGACGAGTTTTTTTTTGCGAGTTTCCTTCAACAAAATAAGTCCTGCAATACAGCCGGCCTTTACAATGTCCATTTTTTAAACCATTCTGCACAAGTTGAAGCAAAAACCACGGCGTTTAAACCGCTAGTGTAGAATCAGTAACGTTTAGATAGCTGTTTAATAGTTGTGCTTTGACAGTCAGGAGTAGATTCAAAATTTTGGGGGCGTAAGCTAGCAGCAAAACAACCGCGTTTTAACCACTAGTGTAGAGTCGGCCTAAAGCTGTGCATCCACCAGGTCGGAGGAGCAGGGCGGAGTGGCGCGGAACAAAACGGCACCCAAACAAAATGCATGTAAATGAATGGAGCCCCATTCATTAGGGCAGCAGGTCGGGTCAAAGCCGCTCTTGAAAAAATCTGGGACTTGAGGTACAGGCGTCGCGCCACTCTACCTAACTACCGGACGGGAGAGTGGATCGGAATTCAACGGGTTCGGGAATCCTCCAATGTCCTCGGAAGGATTCTTAGTCAACCACCTGATACGTTATCAACAGATCAGCAAGCCAGTCAACAGGTGTACATCTGGGAAAAGGTGATTGTGTTCTCCAGGGGTGTCTTTTTCTCTTAATTTTGTGAACCCATCCATATATTTTATTTTCGTACTCTCTCTCTCTTCCTCCTCTGGTTCCACTACTGCAGTGCAAAACCAAAACAGAATGAACACTTCCTCGTCAGTACTACTCATCACTGATTCCCCAAATTCTGCTAAAATCCTACACAAGGTTGGCATACTGGGTCAGAATGGAAGGAACAAAACCGACTCGCGCAGCGCCACGACATGTTAGAGAGGACGGACCTCTTTTTGCAAACCACGTGGCGTGACTCAACGCGCCACTCAGCCCCATCAACTTATTGGGCGGTCATCTTGTATAGATCATAGATAGATGCTAGTTAATAATGTACTCCCTTGTAAGTGTACTAGTCGGTCAACGCTTGTCCTGCCTCGTAAGAAATAGAGACCTGTCAACGTTTATCCTCGCTTTTAAGAGGCCTGTCAACACGTATCCTTCCTTGTGAGGGACCTGTCAACACTTATCCTCCCTTGTGAGAGGCCTGTCAACACTTATCCTCCCTTTTAAGAGGCCTGTCAACACTTATCCTCCCTTGTAAGAGGCCTGTCAAGACGTATCCTCCCTTGTAAGAGGCCTGTCAACACTTATCCTCCCTTTTAAGAGGTCTGTCAGCACTTATCCTCCCTTGTAAGAAAGAGGCCTGTCAACACTTATCCTCCCTTGTAAGAGGCCTGTCAACACTTATCCTCCCTTGTAAGAGGCCTGTCAACACGTATCCTTCCTTGTGAGGGACCTGTCAACACTTGTCCTTCCTTGTGAGAGACCTGTCAACGCTTGTCCTGCCTTGAGAGAAATAGATCCCAGTCAACACTTATACTCCCTTGTAAGAGGCCTGTCAACACGTATCCTCCCTTGTGAGATACCTGTCAACACTTGTCCTCCCTTGTGAGAGACCTGTCAACACTTGTCCTCCCTTGTGATAGACCTGTCAACATTTGTCCTCCCTTGTGAGAGACCTGTCAACACTTGTCCTCCCTTGTGAGAGACCTGTCAACACTTGTCCTCCCTTGTGATAGACCTGTCAACACTTGTCCTCCCTTGTGAGAGATCTGTCAACACTTGTTCTCTCTTGTGAGATACCTGTCAACACTTGTCCTCCCTTGTGATAGACCTGTCAACACTTATCTTCCCTTGTAAGAGGCCTGTCAACACTTATCTTCCCTTGTAAGAGGCCTGTCAACACTTATCCTCCCTTGTAAGAGGCCTGTCAACACTTATCTTTCCTTGTAAGAGGCCTGTCAACATGTATCCTTCCTTGTGAGGGACCTGTCAACACTTATCCTCCCTTGTGAGATACCTGTCAACACTTGTCCTCTCTTGTGAGAGACCTGTCAACATTGTCCTCCCTTGTGAGAGACCTGTCAACACTTATCCTCTTTTTTGAGAGACCTGTCAACACTTATCCTCCTTTTTGAGAGACCTGTTAACACTTATCCTCCCTTGCGAGAGACCTATCAACACTTGTGATCCCTTGTAAGAGACCTGTCAACACTTGTCCTCCCTTGTGATAGACCTGTCAACATTTGTGTTCCCTTGTGAGAGACCTGTCAAAACTTGTCCTCCCTTGTGAGAGACCTGTCAACATTTGTGTTCCCTTGTGAGAGACCTGTCAACACTTGTCCTCCCTTGTGAGAGATCTGTCAACACTTATCCTCCTTTGTGATAGACCTGTCAACATTTGTGTTCCCTTGTGAGAGACCTGTCAACATTTGTGTTCCCTTGTGAGAGACCTGTCAACACTTGTCCTCCCTTGTGATAGACCTGTCAACATTTGTCCTCCCATTGTGAGAGACCTGTCAACATTTGTCCTCCCTTGTGAGAGACCTGTCAACACTTGTCCTCCTTTGTGAGAGACCTGTCAACACTTATCCTCCTTTGTGATAGACCTGTCAACATTTGTGTTCCCTTGTGAGAGACCTGTCAACACTTGTCCTCCCTTGTGATAGACCTGTCAACATTTGTCCTCCCTTGTGAGAGACCTGTCAACACTTGTCCTCCCTTGTGAGAGATCTGTCAACACTTGTTCTCTCTTGTGAGATACCTGTCAACACTTGTCCTCCCTTGTGAGAGACCTGTCAACACTTGTTCTCTCTTGTGAGATACCTGTCAACATTTGTCCTCCCTTGTGAGAGACCTGTCAACACTTGTTCTCTCTTGTGAGATACCTGTCAACACTTGTCCTCCCTTGTGAGAGACCTGTCAACACTTGTCCTCCCTTGTGAGATACCTGTCAACACCTATTGCTCGTCCTCGTTGCTCACTATTCACAAAGGCGGAAGAGGTCAAGTAACACGAGGTCATGGAAGAGGAGTGTACGATTGTAAGTTCAATCTTTGGTGTGCTTCTTGCCCCGATAATTTGTTCACGTAGGTACTTCAAACTTTGTAGAGAGAGCACAAGAAGGGCCATGTTTGGTAAAACTGAGCCTCCAGTAGGTCGGTGGGGCGGAGCGGCGCGTAATTTGCAAGAAGTGGTTCATCCACTATAACGCGGCGCGAGTAGGTTTTGTCCTCTCCATTCTGTATTCCAGTTTTGTATTAGGTTTTAGCAGTATTCGTGGAAATAGTGATAAGTAATGACAAGGAAGTGTTTTTTTTCTTGCAGTGGTGGAGGCAGAGGAGGAAAATAAAGTACGAAAATGGAAGGTGTGGGTTCACAAAATTAACACGAAAAGACCTAATTTTGCAAAACACCATCACCTTTTTCCCAGATGTGCACTTGTTGACTGGATTGATGATTTGTTTATAACGTGTCACGTGGTTGATTACGAATCCTTCCGAGGGCATTGGAAGATTCCTGAACCCGAATAATTCTAATCCACTCTCCCGTCCATTGGGTCGGTAGAGCGGAGCGGGTCAGAGCCGCTCCAGAAAAAGTCTGGTACTTGCAGAAGTCGACACCGCTTCATTCTACCTAATTACGCTACACCACGACTGAAAATCAAACAAGTTTGGTCCCGACACGATATGGTCGTGGAACCGATGACATCACAAGCAATGTCTAGAACTCTTCGTTCACACGGGTAGGGTTGTACGAAAGCGGGATTAAACCCGGGTTCACACCCCATGGGAACGCGACTTTATATTTATTCAATTAAAGGATGCCGCACACCAGGTTAGTGTTTGTGAAACTCTCGCGCATGTACAGGAACATCCCACGCGTGCAGACGCTACCGCAAGGCAACAAGTTACATCATAAGCTGCATTCAATGTTGTTGAGACTTGAGAGAACAAGCCAACAGCCATTGTTGAAGAGGGTGATTACATTATCGACAGAGCGAAAAACTTTCTCGTTCACGGCCGCGGAATAAGGAGCCGATCACGTCCACTGTTGAAACGAACCTATCAATTAGTGTTCTTACTCCTAGCCAAAATAATAGTAACAAGATTCTCACCTCCCAAAGACCAGAGCATTTATAGGAATACATTGTGAATGTGGGGAATGCCAGGTCTCCACCGTGGTTCGGATTCCACGTTAAACTGTAGGTCCTTCATTTCATCTCACAATCACCCTACCATTACACATTAGCGTAAGTGCGTATAACCCGAACGGGTAGTAAGACGCGGTGCGAATAATAATAATAATAATAATAATATAGGAATACAGATTACCAGCAACTAACAAAGCGAACCAATCAGTTATCAGTAAACTACACCATAGGGAATTGTTTCTCTGAAAAACAAAGGTACAGTTTCAATTATCATGTAAAATACTTGAATACACACCCTGACAGAGGGATGGATGGAATTATTTATTGTAAGACATGCTGTTTTGTTCGAGGACACCTAAAACACTAAGGGGTGTCATAATTTCGAGGAAAGTTATCTTTACTATTAATATACCTACTTTATCTATCGGAGAAAGTAAAAAAATACGATGTGGATGATACAAGCTTGTAAGAGTTTTACACTTGTTGATACCAACTTGTGAGAGCTGGCGGTGTGAGCCAGGCCTGACATGAAGATGTTACCAGCTTGTGAGTGCTAACGGTGTGAGCCAGGCCTCCCTTGTTGATGTTACCAACTTATGAGAGCTAGTGGTGTGAGCCAGGCCTTCCTTGTTGATGTTACCAACTTATGAGAGCTACTGGTGTGAGTCAGGTCTCACTTGATGATGTTGCAGTCTTATGAGAGCTAGTGGTGTGAGCCAGGCCTTCCTTGTTGATGTTACCAACTTATGAGAGCTAGTGGTGTGAGCCAGGCCTTCCTTGTTGATGTTACCAACTTATGAGAGCTAGTGGTGTGAGCCAGGCCTTCCTTGTTGATGTTACCAACTTATGAGAGCTAGTGGTGTGAGCCAGGCCTTCCTTGTTGATGTTACCAACTTATGAGAGCTAGTGGTGTGAGCCAGGCCTTCCTTGTTGATGTTACCAACTTATGAGAGCTAGTGGTGTGAGCCAGGCCTTCCTTGTTGATGTTACCAACTTATGAGAGCTAGTGGTGTGAGCCAGGCCTTCCTTGTTGATGTTACCAACTTATGAGAGCTAGTGGTGTGAGCCAGGCCTTCCTTGTTGATGTTACCAACTTATGAGAGCTAGTGGTGTGAGCCAGGCCTTCCTTGTTGATGTTACCAACTTATGAGAGCTAGTGGTGTGAGCCAGGCCTTCCTTGTTGATGTTACCAACTTATGAGAGCTAGTGGTGTGAGCCAGGCCTTCCTTGTTGATGTTACCAACTTATGAGAGCTAGTGGTGTGAGCCAGGCCTTCCTTGTTGATGTTACCAACTTATGAGAGCTAGTGGTGTGAGCCAGGCCTTCCTTGTTGATGTTACCAACTTATGAGAGCTAGTGGTGTGAGCCAGGCCTTCCTTGTTGATGTTACCAACTTATGAGAGCTAGTGGTGTGAGCCAGGCCTTCCTTGTTGATGTTACCAACTTATGAGAGCTAGTGGTGTGAGCCAGGCCTTCCTTGTTGATGTTACCAACTTATGAGAGCTAGTGGTGTGAGCCAGGCCTTCCTTGTTGATGTTACCAACTTATGAGAGCTAGTGGTGTGAGCCAGGCCTTCCTTGTTGATGTTACCAACTTATGAGAGCTAGTGGTGTGAGCCAGGCCTTCCTTGTTGATGTTACCAACTTATGAGAGCTAGTGGTGTGAGCCAGGCCTTCCTTGTTGATGTTACCAACTTATGAGAGCTAGTGGTGTGAGCCAGGCCTTCCTTGTTGATGTTACCAACTTATGAGAGCTAGTGGTGTGAGCCAGGCCTTCCTTGTTGATGTTACCAACTTATGAGAGCTAGTGGTGTGAGCCAGGCCTTCCTTGTTGATGTTACCAACTTATGAGAGCTAGTGGTGTGAGCCAGGCCTTCCTTGTTGATGTTACCAACTTATGAGAGCTAGTGGTGTGAGCCAGGCCTTCCTTGTTGATGTTACCAACTTATGAGAGCTAGTGGTGTGAGCCAGGCCTTCCTTGTTGATGTTACCAACTTATGAGAGCTAGTGGTGTGAGCCAGGTCTTCCTTGTTGATGTTACCAACTTATGAGAGCTAGTGGTGTGAGCCAGGTCTTCCTTGTTGATGTTGCAATCTTATGAGAGCTAGTGGTGTGAGCCAGGCCTTCCTTGTTGATGTTACCAACTTATGAGAGCTAGTGGTGTGAGCCAGGCTTCACTTGACGATGTTTACAAGCTTGTGGTAAATGTCAGCAGCTCAGCATGGAAATCACAGACGGGTCTGTACGTGCAGGCTTTCAGCCTGTTAGCGAGGAGTCGACCGGGAAATCTGGTCGGGCAATGCGATCCTTTCGCCTCCCCTCAATTTAAAACTAACTCTCGCCTCTTTTTATTTCAGCCTACATCTAAAGCAGGAAGGGTACAGGGGGAACAGGAACTAGTGCACGCGTATATGTACCGTCACGAACAAAAATATATTAGTTTGCAAATCTTCAAAAAGGTAGGGGGGGTGTATTTAATTAAAAGTTAAGCAAAGATGCATGGAAATTGAGTTTATCAAGTGAATTTGTATCTTTCATTTCAAGATTAGGTCATTTTTATTGAGTAATGGCGGCTCTCGGAGCTACCCGCATTAACGCCAGACTATATTCTAACTAAAAGGAACTAATCCATTCACAATTTCAGCTTAACTTAAAACAAATGTTTTTGTAAAATCAAGCGAAGCAACTTTTTTCCCAAAAAATAATATCATTTATTATTATTATTATTATTATTAGCACCACGTCTTACTACCCGTTCGGGTTATACGCACTTACGCTAATGTGTAATGGTAGGGTGATTGTGAGATGAAATGAAGGACCTACAGTTTAACGTGGAATCCGAACCACGGTGGAGGCCTGGCATTCCCCACATTCACAAGATGTCTTGTCAGGGGTGAAGGAAGGGGAAGGGATCCTTTATTAATCTCACCCGCTTTCAATGGTATAAGCCAAGTCCACAGATCCTTGTCTGTGGCCAAGTCCCTAGCTGTGGTGGAGTTTTGGAGAGTAAACTTTTAACCACCTTGAAACTTTTTTTAATGTACTGTCTACCTTTATCTACCTTTTAAACAGAGAATTGTTTTTAAAAGTGTAAAATAATATATTTAACTAAAAACCATCATTCTGACACTCAAAGTACCATCATAATTTTTTCAGATCCTAGCACATGCTAAGGGTTATTATTATTATTAACTTCCGAGTCCCTCAACGCATAATGCCCTAAGGGTCTCGACAACAGCATGGAGATGCTGACGACTTAATATGTTTTTCAAACAATAATAATAACAATTAAATGGTTAAAAAAAACTATAAGCTTAAGTTTAACTGTGAAATTTGGAAAATCCTATAAACATAAACCAAAATGCAATTACCAGACTATACCGGTAGGCCTACGTAATAGGAAGAGCAAATGTTATTCCAATAATACTAGAGTTCGGAATAAAACTGATTTTTAACCCTGTTAAAATTGTCTATAGATTCTATTCACGAATCAAATAGTATTATATCGGAAATAGACTGCATTTAGTGATTCTTATCAAAGCTAACTAGGCCCTTCTATAAACTAAAATAAATGATACGACCCAGTAGTACATATCTTTTCATTTAGTCTATATCAGGGCTATTCAAATGGCGGGCCTCGGGTCACATCCGGCTCGCCAAGCTACGTAGATCAGTCCGCAGATTGAAAGTGGAGCTACTGTATCACTGGAGATGTGTAGTATAGTTCAGACTGAATGTAGAGACGCCTGACCTTGAACGACCAGAGATCTTCATTTTCTTATCAGTGGTGGGGGAAGCCCAGTATTACTCGGCCCTTGGTGCCGTCAACAATGTGTTTTACAAGGGAGTGCGAGCTCAC
This sequence comes from Timema shepardi, assembly GCA_902151425.1. Classification (NCBI taxonomy): domain Eukaryota; kingdom Metazoa; phylum Arthropoda; class Insecta; order Phasmatodea; family Timematidae; genus Timema; species Timema shepardi. Next base: position 164,033 of record CABFVX010001085.1, read on the forward strand.
CTTCCAGCGATGTGCGTCCCCCACCCTAGACCCGGTATCTCTTCCTCTAAGTGACACCACACAACGGCTGAGACATATAACATAGTATTGCTTTTGACCTTGAACAATGCAGGTGTGACAGGGTGGCAGAGTGACTTGACCTCTTCTCCTATCAACCCAACAGCAGCCGATGTCTCACCAGCTGATATTTGCCTGGCTTATTGTTCGTGCCTGGAGAGCAGGCAAAGTGATAGACAACAAAGTGGCCAACACGAGAGGACAAATCTGTGAACAGACCAATTGCTAGATACGCAGATATGGACCAAGTGATCAACACGAGCAGGACCATGTGGGAGCAGGCAAAGTGATAGACAGCAAAGTGGTTGACACGAGAGGACAAAGTGGCAGACAGCAAACTGCTAGACACGAAGAAACGACACGGACCAAGTGATCGACACGAGCAGGACCATGTGGGAGCAGGCAAAGTGATAGACAACAAAGTGGTTGACACGAGAGGACAAAGTGGCAGACAGCAAACTGTTAGACACGGACCAAGTGATCGACACGAGCTGGACCATGTGATAGACAACCAACCGGTAGACAAAATGAAAACAATTATTTAGAAGGCTGGATGGGTCAAGTGGCCGACACGACTTGGACCAACTGCTGGACAAGCTCATCTATAGGAGTACAAAGTGATAGACAACCAAGCGATCGGATCGACACGAGAGGACCAACTGCTCGATAAACTTTGATATAATCCAGTTAAGAGTGGACTAAGTGACAGAACAGTTAATTCAAACCCTAAATAACACTTGTCAAGCAGTTTGTATGGTGCCATTTGTGCCTTATTTATAGTAATAGGAAATGCTTTGCTTGTAATTAGTCTTATTGTAAGTTGTCTAGAATGCAACTTTCTACTTTGAGTAGTAAGAAAAGGACGCTTGATGATGACAATCATCTAACTTAAAAAAAATCACGGAAATATATCACTATTATATATATCAAATAACGTTTCAATCCTCTCTTCCCCCCCCCCCCCCCCTTCTACTACCAAACAATGGCCTCATCAAGCCTCACTATTATACCCCACTTAATTTTTTTATCCGTCGCNGTCTTATTGTATTTTCCACATTAATGGTTTATATTTCAATAAGGATTATTTGTGATTAAACGGTTTTGAAATGATATACTTTTTCATATTTACTAGATCTAGTGCTAGTCTAACTTTTACATTTTTTTAATTTCCCTGAAATATATCACTATTATATAAATTACGTTTCATTCACTCTTTTCTCCCTTCCGCCCTACACCATTTTTAAACTACAAAAGTATAGTCTAATAAAGTTACAAATTACTGCCAGATTGAATTTTAATGTCCGGTCCGGCAGATATGATTTTTTTGGACTGGCCCGCTTGGATAACTAATTGAATAGCTCTAGTCTAGATGATAGATTGTGGCTAAATTATCCAAAATAAACTTTCAGTAAACTACCCCCTTGATAATTTGTCTTTTAAGTAAAACAAATATTATTTTGATATTTTCAGATAAAACGGTCTACAATTATAAATTTTTAGCCAAATCACTAGAGCATTTTTTTTTAAATTACAGATTTTCAAAAATCAATAATCAGAAAACCACATTAAAATGATTTATTTTTATAGAAAGAAGAGCACACATTCTTATTTATCATGTAAAAACTACCCATTTTGGACCAAATTATAAGAGCCATAAAAAAAATTAGACAGCAGCCTTTAACAAAAATTTTCCCACTAAAACAAAGATACAGTGTCGATTTTTACGTTAAAAGCTCCCCAGATCTAAATTTTAAACAAAATTGTTAAAGCTATCTTAAGAATATTTCTAACTTCAAAAATACGTCATCAGTTAATTAGGTAGGTAGGCCTTCTACCCTTAACTTTTGTAGTAAACATCAAAATCAATAAAATGCATTGAGTTATGACCATATATCAACTAAATATCAAGAAATAATTAAATGTATCAAACCATTTTGGATGTAGACCCAGAGACATACAAGCATGGGGACAGACAGAATTTTATTCACTTTTTTTTTAGGTTCGGGAGCACATAAAAGAGCCAGATTCGTCAAACTCTCAAGATAGAAAATGTTCACTCTAAATGAGAAAAGAAAATAAAGACAAATCATTTAGGTAAATTATTTTATTTTTATTGCCGCGCCCTACTACATGTTAAGGTATATGATTATTACTATAATGAGGTAGAGAGGAAGCATTTCAGAGGTAGCCTAATCTACCTGTATCTGGGTGGAAGGAGAATACAAAACCATTTAGGAAAAACCTCTTTCAGTATACCCAACTGAGATTCTAACCCCGATCTCCCTTAACTTTTATAGTTTTCCCTAAGTTGCCACAAAAAGAACTCGAAAATTACTACTAAAGGCATTATATATTTTTACATTTTCTTGGACTCCTGCAGATAGGGAGGCTAAGACCCCTAAGCCCCCTTTTCCCTTGAAATTTTATTTTGGACTCACACTCGATTCCGTATACCCTGCGTAAATAAAAAATTCTGGATCCACTATTGATAAGTACCGCAGGTAACAGTTGCTAGTATTACAGGTAGGGGGGGGGGGGGGGCGTTCAAGTATTAGGTAAGCTCATTAAGGGGGAGAGAGAGTTCGAGCTTTGCTTATTTTTGCTAACAAGGAGGAGGGGAGGACAGAGCAATGCTTATTATGTAAGACAGAAAAAGACAGGAAACATTTAGGGAGGGCACATTGCAACCCGCTTGGACTTCGGGAAACTTTGGGCATCAATGAAGATGCTGAGTGACTAACCGAGGAATAAGTAAAGACGCCTATAGAAGTAAGCCAAAGCTTGAGTGACCTAACCCCTCCAAATAGAAACATAATAATTGAAAGTGTTAAGACATGGATTCATGTACCTTGGTCATCAGATTAAATGGAGTTTAGGTTTTTTTTATAAAAATATAATATTCATGTATTTTCACTAATAACACTTTTTACTTCAATTAAAAGTAAAATAAAATTTTAAGCCTTTATAACGTTTTAACTTGTTTTTATTTTACCTGTTCGAATAGTTTAAATTCATTGCATACCAGGTGTTAGTTGACTATTTCACAATATTAATTTACACCTATATGTTAATAATTACCAGCAATTTGTAAATTGCATCACTTTTTTATTATTATTATCGCGTCCCACGACCTGTTCAAGCTACAGGCAAAATTGCATTAAAAAATGGTTATTCCTGTAAATGAATTTTAAAAAAGTTGACAAATCTTACAAAAGCAAGAAAGGGGGTCAGGCATTTGCTTATTCTTGCTTACAAGGGGGAGGGGGGAAGTTAAAGTGCCCAAAAATGTGCTTACATAATACGTAATTTGAGGATAGGTACTCAGGGCCAGGGGCAAACACAGAAATTCTTCTTAGGGGTGAGGAGAGTCCAACATAAATAAGTTACAGGTCAATAGTCAATCCAATCCATTACTCGTACAATACTCATACTTTGAACAAATTACTTCGAGGTTATATATACACATACTGTATTGAGGCATTGCTTTAAGGTGATTTAACATTGATAAATAATTGAGTTTTATTTAATATTTTATTTATAAGTTACTTCATGTTCACCAGAGCAGGGTCCGGACCAGTTGGACTCCCACCCCCCCCNCTGCTCAGGGTAATAGTTGCTGGTATTACAGGTAAGAGTGGAGGATAGGTACTCAGGGTAATAGACGCTGGTCTTACAGGTAGAATTGAAGGATAGGTACTCAGGGTAATATTTGGTAAGAGTGGAGGATAGGTACTCAGGGTAATAGTTGCTGGTCTTACAGGTAAGATTGAAGGATAGGTACTCAGGGTAATAGTTGCCGGTCTTACAGGTAAGACACGAAGATAGATACTCAGGATAATATTTGCTGGTCTTACAGGTAAGATTGAAGGATAGGTACTTAGGGTAATATTTGGTAAGAGTGGAGGATAGGTACTCAGGGTAATATTTGGTAAGAGTGGAGGATAGGTACTCAGGGTAAGAGTTTATTGTCATACTAAGAGTTAAGGATCGATACTCAGGGTAATAGTTAAGGTAACCCTAGACAATCACTTTCATTCACAAACGAAACCCAAATCCTTAAATAACCGTTACTAGTTGACAATTCTTGTTGCTAAGAAGAAAAAAATGTATATATATATATATAATGTTATTTTAACAAACACTAGTGTCAATGTTCTGCTGATATCTTAACAGATCTAATATAAGATAATAGAATAAGAATGGCAAATATTAACAGTATGATCCAGAGTTTAAAACAATTTACCCTAAGGTTTTGAACATAATTGTCTCATTGCTCAAGTCCACTCTCACTCCCTGAGGGGTACAATATCTTAGGCCCGACTGTCATATTTTTGTAAGTGATTAAACAATGTCAAGGGGGATTTTATATCAAATTAGTTGCTGGCCATCTCATGTTGCGAAGTTGACAAAAAAAATAACCCTAAAGAAGGTAAAACACTTTAATGCTCACTTTAATCACCCCCAAAATTTGTTTCTAGGTACACCCCAGTACATACAGGAGTTATTCTAAAGATTGTTTCCAGCCTTGAACAAGGAATGTGAAATAGAAAGTATGGTCAATCTTGCAATAAATATTTATGTGGAACGTTCTTACAATTTTGAAAGACATAAAAAAATTAATTAAAATAATTCTCATTCCGAAAATCCTATTCAGAGTAATTCAAGTGTGTTTCTTCTTATTAATATTATAACTATTTATAAATAATCTGATGGACCAGACCTCAGGTGATTAAAAAAATACATTTAATAATCTTTTTGGTTAGGCCTATTTGGTTTAATTAAAACCAGGCATATAATTTTCATGTGTCATATACCATTTTTAATATTTATTGTGAAAACAAATTTATTCAAATTGTTTTTTTACAAATTAATCAGGAACAATAATTTTATCTACAGATAGCACAAGAAGTGAGTCTGTAAACCCCGATAAAACCTATGTACTCACAAATAAGTTTCCCCGTGTGATATTCAATTCGTTTTTAATTCTTACTAGAAAATAAAAGTGATTCATTTGAAAATTTACCCTCACAAAGGCTACAAAATCAATGTCAGAAGTTGTTTGACAGGTCAAGCCAGTCACATCCTTGTACTCACCCAAAATATTACATTAAATCCAAAAATGACATATTTCAAACAGCAACTAACTTCACTTGTGTCCCTTCTATATTTTCGCACGGGCATTTTGGACACATTTAGAAAACGAATTCACGCACAAAAATATAAACTAACAATCAGCTGTTCACGACCCCGACCAAACGAACCACCATTGTTACAGTACGAAATACACACCAGTTCCCTCTTCCCATCCGACCGTACACTAAACAAAAGTGACTCTCTTAGGAATATTTCTTGCACTGTAGTTACCTGACCTGTGTGCGTGATCAGTTCATGTTTAGATGTTAACGGCGATGCGCTCTACCAACACTTACAAGGCTCATATATTATATGTAGTAATCACTTAGAAAAAAGCCACCCTCTGTTCATCCGGCCGGAGTTTGAACCCTGACCTCACTTACACTGCTATACCATAATAAAATTTAATTTAATTTAAATGTCCACTGATGCTGGTCTATACTAGAGTAGGATTTTTGTAGGAAGAATAGTATTTAACTATTACAAGAGATAATATTTAAAACAATGTTAATACATTCAAGCATCAAGTCATGTAATATAAAGCTGTTGATTTTGATATATATTACCAATACCTTTAAAATAATATCCATAATATTGTAAAAAATGTTATCAATGTTGACGGCATATATTTATATTCTAAGCCGTTCTTCCTATTAAAATTGGAATATAGCAATTTGATTATATGTATTCAAGATCATTAATGTATATTAAAAATATATAAAAACTTATACTTTACCAGATGTTTATGTGGGTTAGCGAAATACTCGAAGCAGTATTTATTAAATTATGTTAGTAGACGTTCCCAAGATACGTACTGTTAAAAGTGATAAAAAAAAATTAAACTCTTAGTTTTTGCGTACATAGATGACTTCAGGATGGATATAAAATTATACTGCAGACAAGTGGGGTTGCAACAATGGCTTTTGGGGGAATGCCCTACTATATTAGGTATTTAAAAATACTTCACTTAAGGTTTCACTCGTTAAATAACGTTAATTAGACTGCATCTATTGAAACATGAAATTAACTTCATTTAAGAGGTGGCTGCAGTGTTAAATCAAATTTAATTTTTATTTGGTTCCGATTGTATTATTGTCATGAATATTATAGTAGACCTACTTCCCAATAACATAATCAAACATGTAATATCTTCCCTTTATTTACAATGATATGCATTCTTATTCATTGTCGTTAAAACAAAGAAAATTCTCTAAAAGCAAACAAGTATAACTACGACAGGTCATTTAAACATATACCAAAGATAATGTCTATCTGCTGTGTACACTGGTGTTTAATTGGATAGAACCTTTCCTCGCAATCTCATTTGCTGATACAAAGCCTGTAAAATATGCTAAAGTCCATGCATAAAACAAAAAAAAGTTAAACCAAATTTATTATTTGTACACTCTTGTGCACTATTTGCTATTAGCTATACGATATGCTTAAATATAAATTTAGCCTTAGTGCTAGAAATTGTATTTCTCTAACACTTAGATCCACATTGTGTTTTGGTTCTAATCATACTATATTAAACTAGTTTGGAGCTAGGACCACTGTTATAATATATTCTACATTTTCTTTTATCTTTAAACATAATAGTTTTTTTCTAGGGATGACAAAATAAATAATAGAGGGAAAATTAATTATTTTATAAATTTTATAGTAGAATTGATGCATTATTATTATATCTTTGAATATTCAGGAAAAGACAGGGATACCAAAATTAAAGTTGAAGATAAATGTGATATTGCAATTTAATTTTAAGCATGTTATTTTGATTTAAAAAAAATTCAAAGGAAGTGATATTTAAATATATTTTTAAAAAATATGCTATGTTGAAAAACCCTTAAGTAAGCCTAAGTTAAATATTAAGTTTTACTTTAAACTTAAATTTAATTTCCTCGCGGTAGCTATATAAACTATTCGTTGAAAGTTTGCTTAATAAATTTGAAGTTATCTGCACACTTATATTTGGAGGCAGTAAATATTACGAATACACTTAATAAATATTAAGACCCAAATTAATTAGTTGCCAGGTGGCTAACAACAATAACAATTACAAATAGTCAAAGAATAAAATCCTACTAATTTGAGAGAAACCCATGGTCAATACAAACTCCAGATACACTATTAACATTTGGCATAAACGAAGCTATATTTGCAAAATACCTTCCAAAAAAAATTCCTCAACAAGTCTCAAACATGACGAGTAATATTTAAAGTTTTCATAACTTTTAGGAACTTACTTGACAATATAACATTAATTTAAGCGCGACAAATAATAAGTGCATGTAACACTTGGCATAATGTCCTAAATCAAATAATATGACTAAGAGAAAAATATATAATTAGCAATGATTAAATTTTATTTGATTTATCCTAACCTAAACACGGAACAAATACCTAAGAAAGATATGAAAGCTATGTGTTAAATATTTTGTATGAGCTTTTTCCTAAGATTTATCTGATTACTAAACCCTTCCTTCACCTCTGACAAGACATCTTGTGAATGTGAGGAATGCCAGGTCTCCACCGTGGTTCGAATTCCACGTTAAACTGTAGGTCCTTCATTTCATCTCACAATCACCCTACCATAGAACATTAGTGTAAGTGCGTATAACCCGAACGGGTAGTAAGACGCGGTGCTAATAATAATAATAATAATAATAATAATAATAATAATAATAATAATAAGAATAGCTTTTTCCTCGCGAATGTGCTGCTAACAGGTTGTCTAGTAACTTTTACCATGCAGCTTCGATGGCTCAGTAGGCTAGAGGGTACCAAATTACCCTTAAGGGGAGTCGCCCATAATAAAAAAATTAAAAAAGGATATTTTAAAATTATTCTTCAAAGATTCCTCTTTACATTTATATGCGCATTATATTATTTTAAAATCCTTTGTGTTTTGAAATAAATAACATATATCATGTTGCACTGATTTCCATAATACAAATAAATACTACTAGGTAAATTGTATGCAGTGAAGGGAATGTTTACCAATTTTTCATGTGATCTATTATTGGCAACAATATTTCATTTGTGTCCTTGGTATATCATTGTTGTCTTGTGTAGTTTTGTTTAGTGTCTAGGCTATAACTGTTTTTGAGTGGTTGTGAATCTTTTATTGGTGCAAGTGAAGATTGTTTTTTGAGTTTGTGAATTGATTGTTAGTTTATATTTTGTGACATTGTTTAGTGAAATATTTCATTATTACCAGTTTAAAAACCTGCATTAAAATTTAGTCTATATTTGAAATTATTTCACAGAAAATAATTAAGAAATTTTATTAATATTTCCTAGCTAGAGAATAAATTATTATTTTTTGTTTATAGCTCAAAAAATTACATCCAAACAAAGACGATCAACGAGCACTAGTCTGTCAATAACATAATTGCAAGTGATAAAAAACCTTATATATAAACAGTGGCGTATTCTGATAAAATTAATAGGTATGCTGTTTTCTAAAAACTACAGGGAGGATACGGGGGTCAAAGGCTCTTAACCACCGTTGGCCGAGAAGCTAAAGAGATGCTTTCCCTGAAAATATTTAAATATGAGTACCTATAGCTTAGACCAGTGGCTTTCAAACATTTGTGATTTTTTCATACTCGCATGCTATTTTGGGAAACTTTTCGCCTCCTAACTTCCCTCGTCTTTCTTTTTCGACTTATTTATATCTTTGTTTGAATATACACCTTTACAACATATTACATATTCTGACTTCATAGAAGTACACCAGAACAATGTACAAAACACACCAAAACGTGAAACTACTGATGATTATCATCCACTCAAATTGTAATGGAATATTAAAATACAGCACACTTCAATTCATCACAATACATACATAATCTGATATTTAAGTACAAATTGAAGGGCTAAAGGTAAATTCACACGTAAGCTGAAATTTGAAAGCAATACAATAAGTCAGCACCTCTTGTTGGTGCTGATGTTCACACACTCGCGGAGAGTTGGGAATCTCTGTTTACTCATGATGCATTGAAACGTCTAACATAACATTGTAAGTGTTACAATCAGTGCAAGTTACTGTATTTAAAAAATAAAATTAAATATTTTACTTACTCCCTGAATTTTATTTTGTCATCGATAAAACTCATGACTTCCAATAAACTGCCGTTTTTTATCATTACTTTTGAGATATGCCATCTTGAGAATGTGCTATTTTTTATAAACAACGTATGTTCGAAAGTTTGCGCATGCACTGATCGGGTCTTATTGGCCAGTTTACTGTACAAGCACTGGAAAATATTAAATTATCTCTATTCGAGCAGTGCGGGCTACGCTGGCCAAGCGGACTTCTTGTGATTGGATTAGAGCTGCCACATGACCAAATCTCAGCACTGTTTTACAGCGAACGTGCGAAACCACAGTAAGAGTGTTATGAGCACACTCCTGAATGAATAAGAGTGACATACCCTATTAAATTCGTTGTGTGTAATTAAAAGTAAACACAGGTAGCATTTTCATTTATTTGAGGTATTTAGCGTGCACTCGCTCGGCCTAGGGATTATATTAGAACACGACTTATAAACTAACTTAAATATAGAACAGACACAGCACCCAGCCCTCCAGCCGTTAATTCAACACCGTTAGGAGGGAAATCCAAAATTTACCAATGATATTATATTGTGATAACACTAACAAAGGGAAGATTTTTCCCTACTAAGTCTATTACTCTATCGCTATGTCATTGGTTTAATGCTAAGACATTTACATCTGAAAATAAATTTAATTTTACCTTTTCCTGATAAATAATTTCGAATTTGTGAAATTACTCTCCTAGATTTTGGGATTCTTTGATATATAATTAAATTAAATCACAATGACTAATAATTAGATAATGTATGCTACAAAGAATTATAAACTAATAAGCAACAACTAAAAGAACAAATTTAAAATTCCGTAAATACTTCACACTAAAAACAAAAACACTGTCTAGCTACTAGAGTTAAATTAGCCCCTCATTCCCCCTCCCCTACTTCACCAGTGTATAATTTAAAATGGTGGTAAATATTCTTTCCAAATACATGATGATACATGTGCCTAGATGCATAAATACAATCAAATAGGTATTTAATTAGTACATAGTTTAAAGCTTGTTATTTATACAAGGATTTTACAAATATTATTAGCATTGATTTTATTTATTTGAGCTATACTAGCCAAGCAAATAAAATCATTGTAATATTGATTCTTGAATATTTGTTCAAAATGACATATTGTTTTACTTGCGATAAGTATTCAGCAGGCCCTGGGTTGTAAACACCCTAGTTCATTGACTAATGTTTGTAGGCGAGGGGAAAGGGGGAGTGTTTAAACACCATAGACATTGGTCAATATCATTAGAACGTCTCTAACTTTACCTGCTGTTTTCAAGCAGCAGGTCCTGAGCTGCTTTGGCTGAGTAGGTAGACCCTTTTGGAAGAATAATGACTTAAAACACAATATTCTTGGAATATGAACAAATATTAGTTTCAAAATTAATAATATATAAATTATACGTATATTAATTCACAAATCAAAAATTAGTATTTACACAGTTTGTACAGATAGCATGAAATTAAGAAACTAGTCCATATAATTATGGATATGCGGTGAAGGACTAGCACCCCCAGAGAATACTTCAATGTAAATAACACTTTAAACCTAATAACTAAACATTCAGTTTTTAGGCTACTTAATATTGTTGTGATTGGCTATCCTATGATAACTTGACTATCAATACATCTAGTACTATTTAAAATACACACAGCCCAGCCAGGATCTACCCAAACCAACCAAATGTAATCCTTAAATGTTTGAGATATAGGCTAGAAGGCTCGGTAGGACCTATGTTAGGAATTAAGATGACAAAGTTTATAACTCATATAATATAATAATAGGACATTGGGTAAATTAACCATTATAATTATTATAAAATAAATAATAGGTTTAGTGTTTTGTAATCTTACGTTGTTACTACTGAAATCTAGCTTTTAGCTTTTAATTTTAACGAGTTATATTGAGCGGAGTTCTAATAAGCCTAGGCCAGTGTGGACCAAATGGCAGTTCAAATGCAGCCCATTCTCACTAAAAATTTAACCCTCACAGAGTCACAGTACCCGTCCTGGAGGAAAATTAAAGGGAAACCCTTTGTGGCAGATGTGAAATAGTTCTTATTTAAAAGGTCATGATTGCATATTACTTTATATTTATTTGATTAATATATATATATATATATATATATATTTAAACATTATAATGAGCGTAAAAGAGCTAGGGTGTATTGATACATCACTGGCGCAGCTAGGATTCGTTTGTGGGTGGGGTTTAGTTTCACTGACTAACCAAACGGGGTCCATTGGTTTTTCCCGCAGGAAAAATTCGAAAATTTAAGGACTGCAAAATGCAAATGCATCAAAAGAAATACAATAATATACAAAATAATTTAAAATTTATAGAAATGGTAATAATTCTGTAAATATTATGACTATTAAGTTTTTTAATAATTCATGCATACTGCTAGAATATACAAACACGCAAGTTTCAATAAATTGTATTTTGTAAATTTGATTTATAAAATTATTTTATGAGCTAAGATCTGAAAATTCAAATAAGCAACTTGGACTAACTCTTAACTCACAAAATCACTTTTGAACTAATTAGCTATAGGGACGAGAAATAGGTAGGTGGGTAGGGAGGTCTGAGGGGTGGGGGGAGGGTTCAACCCTGAAACCCTCTCCCCTTTAGCTGCGCCAGTGTGATACATTGATATCTTCATAAGCCGGACATTTTGGAAAAGTTTACTACAGTTAGATTTTCAGAGCTCAAACTTAGAAGAAAAGTTACGAGGATAATGGAATACTTTATTCCACCGAGTTTGTGACTGAGGTGTTCAAACTGTGGCGTGGAATAACTCTCTGAATCTAAGAATTTGATTTCAATGTTCCAGAGGGAATAGGGAGGGGCTTACCTCCAAGAAACTCCCTCTTCTGTTTGTAAATGTAAAAAGATATGTTTGCTTTCACTGATCCTATACTTTAATTCATCCTAATATTTTGTATCCGTATTATAGATTCAATAATAACTATTAATTCAGTCTTTATTTAACTTTTGAAATTACATTTTTTTTTTACAATGAATGTAACCCCATTATTAGATAGTCTAAGAAAACCTCAAAGGCACAGATGATTGATCTATTTTTATTGTCTCAAAGCAATGGATGTGACCACATTGAAGCTATGTATGGAGTTGTGGGCCTGGATCTGGCGGTCATCTGTAGGGACCTCACGTGAAGCTTGGTGATCCTGTTCCCTGATGGTTGCCAATTTATTCCCCCCTTCCCCGTCCTATACTTTCAAACTATTAAAAAGAATGTAGGGGGAAAGTTGTTGAACAATTCTCATTTCTTAGCCTTCTTATTTGTTGGAACATATTTGTATTGTTGATATTTTGACTTTACTCTTATATTTTGTCTCTCTACGCAGTCATAATTTTCTTTTTCCCATTATTAGAATCCTTGAGTTTCTCTTTTCACTGTTCTATGAGCTTATTTCCTTTCTTCGTTGTCCATATCTTTTAGCTATTCTTCTCGAGAAGACTTCTTTTTCACAGCTCCCTCACAAATTTATTTGGACCATTTTCTATTTTTTATAGAATTATTTTCCACCAGGACTTAACCTAGAGTCTCTTTTACTATGTTTTTAATTGTTTTCCACGTGCCACCAATTGTTTCTTCTTTCCACTCTTCTTTGTCGTCTTTCAATATTTCAAAGTGATTTTATATTTCTACCGTGTATGAGTTACTGTTTTCTTTATTTTTATTTAAGCCTGCTGATGTCATATAATACCAAATTTTGTCTTTATTTGCTGATCTAAACACATTCTAACTTTAAGTGTACCAGACACCAATAAATTATCACTCTCCCCATCGGCTTCTCTGTACGACCTCACATCTTTTACCCACTTTTAATCCTATCACAATTATTGCATGGTATATCTGTTTTACTACTCAAACATCTGATGTAGTCAATGTCTCCTTATGTATCCATTTATGCGTAGAGGTTGTCGAGCTCACAGTCATGTTTTGTGATGCCACGACACTTATTAACTGTAATACATTGTCATTACTGACGTCATGTAAAATTTCCTTTTCTGTTGTTGGTCTGAACACTACTGCTTCTCTCCCAACTTTTGTGTTAAAGTCGCTGAGTACAAGTTTCACGTTCCTGTTATTAATATTTTCGAGGGTTCTTCTATCGTATCATAAAACTAGTTTTTCTCTTTTTTCTTCACTAATTTCGGTTAGTGTGTTCACGCTTATGAAAGTGATATTCCTCAATGTATGTTTCAATGAGATGTTTGATGGGTTTTTTTTTGCCTTAAATTCTTACACCAATTGTATCAATCAATCAATCAATCAATATATCACTTACAATAAAACTTGTTCCAAACTTGTGCCTTGCATTGCATCCTCCGTAGAATATTACGAATCTATCTTCACACACGGTTCTCTCTTTAAATCATCTGATTTCTTGTAAAGATGTTACATTAATTTGGTACCTTTGTACATCCGAGATTACTGACAACCTAAATGATGGTCGATACGTGCCCTTAACATTCAATGTTCCAAATCATAGTTCTTTTTTGGGCGCGTTGTTTGTCATCATATTTTCGGTCTAATTCCAAGGCTGCGTTTGAGGTTTTAAACTATTAAGTGTTTTTTACGTGTGGGTTGTTAGCCTACAAAAACCCTTCCCTTTTATCCGGGATTGGGACTGGCATACACCCATATATAGATTGGGTTTTATACTAGGATTTTATGTTTATATTTTCCCTTGATGATCAAGTTAGACAGAAAACAAATTAATACCAGACTCAATAGTACATTATATTAATTCAAAATACCTGTAGTTCACATGGTTTAACACATCAGTCTTACAATATATGTCAGAATTTAAAAAAATACACCCCAATTACTTGAGATGAGATATTAAATGAACAACCTTTTAGTGGCTTCCATATTGAAACGAATAACCAGATTGGAAAACTATGAACTTACATAAGGGGTCCGCAGCTGGTTGATCACGATTGACTGGTCAATCTCACGGACATTTTCGGCCAATCACGTAGGAAACTTTAACGTTGCGAAAATCGATCTTTGAGTCATCAAAATACTCGAAATAATGTATCAAGAACTTTAAAATAAAATTTGAGAGTGACCTAAATAACCCTGATCACCCATAATCACTAATACTATAATATAATCAAATAGATGAACATAAAAACGTACATTTTATTTATTCTTTAAATTTTCTCTTAGAAAGTTTGGGACACATGAGTTTGAGGAAAGATATTAAATTTAAGAATCAAACTATATGATGTACGGTCAGAAAATAAATAAAAATAGAATGAAGAAACGATGAGTCGCGGGACTTATGATATGTTTATAAGTCAATAGTTGCCCAAAAAAGTTGGCGACCCCTAAATTACATAATTCTGCTGGGGTTCAAAAAATATATCTTTGTCAAATTTCGTTAAAATTAGATACCCATATGACACTTATCATGTAGCAAAGATACAGACAGATGGAAATGCAAAATAGTCCAGGGAAACAGATTCTTGCTTTGCTTGATCATAAGCAACAAGTGAGGAAACAAATATTTTTTTATGATAAATGTAAATGTTTTTGTAGCTTTCCTATCACTTTTTTTAAACCAAAATAATTCAAATACTGCTCAAGTAGAAACATAGGTTTTAATTTTTTAAACATAGTAATTTATGCAGTTTGTCAAGAACATATTAGGATTTGAGGATACATTTTTTAAATTGAAAGAAAAAGCTATCATCAAATCCTAGGAAATGCTTAACAAATAGGATTCAAGGACTGTTGTGATTACTTATGTGAGGAAAGGACTGTGTTTCTACCGAAGAAATATTTAATTTACTTTTACAATATATTTTTTCTATACAATTTGTAAAAATATTTTCCTTAATTTGTGAACCCAACCATCCAACTCTAAATTGTTAAAGTGTTTAAGAAATTGCTTTTTGTTGGTATAAATGTGATGCGATCTTTCATGATGTTTTAGAGGAAATCACGCTCTAATTTCATACATGCCAGGATATTTTTAGTTTAAATCACGGTTCGTTCCAAGTATTGATTTCTTTAATATAATTGAATGAATATACGCGGCTAAAATTTTTGAGAGGTTGTCTGCCAAACATTGTGTAAGAGAGAAAAAACTTTCGAGTATATCTTTTTCTCTTACACACATACAAGGAAATGTGGTATTTCGGCATTGTTTGCTAATTTGTATGAATATATTTGATATATCAATGTATGATTAGTTAAACGAAATAAATGTGTTAATAAAAGGCTTGAAAAGCATAACTGAGTTCAACACTTGTGTCTTGTTTCTTGGAATAAGTCGATGTAGGCTAATATATTAATACCACACGCTTATAACCTAAATTATCGTAAGATTTATACCCAAAGTTTGTCATTCGAAAAAAAAGAATAGGTTTTAGCGACCTTATTTCATTATAGTTAACGATGGATATTGAACATTAAATACAATATGGCTTCTATAAGCAATATACAAGCTGAGAGCCAACTTTAAATATATTGTATTATAGTTACACTTTCTACACGCACTATAACCTAAAATATAATGGTTTGAGGGTAAAACTACTACACTAAGTTTGTTATTCAAACACATGTAATAAAGTTTTAAGCTACTTTATTTTATCATACAGTACTTATCAAACATTAAAAATATGTCTTCTGAAAGCAAAAGACTATGTACAAGCTAAGACTCAACATTAAATATATTATAATATATCAGGGGTGGTCAACTACTTGGCCTTTCGGATAGACAATAGTTGAGGTAAGATTGTAAATAGCCGCACCAACAACTACAGCTACACGCATACGCTGTTCACTATTTCTCCTCTTATTTTAAGGACCCAGCCTGCTTCTAACCAGTCAGCCTGTTGTTGCACCTGAGTACAATCGACATTTTGTTGTAAATGTTTGTTTTTTCAAGTTGAATGATGTCTAAAAAACGTAAATATGAGGGTGAGATTAGAGGCTTTAAGACAGATTGGGAGTGGGAATTAGTTTTTGTGAAAAGATAGATAGTTTGTGCCTTATGTCAAATAACACTGGAGGAGTTCAAGGCCAGTAATCTTAAGTGACATTATGAAACATCGCAGTACTTTCAGCAAAGAATTTTATTTTGGTTCCGTTCTAAGGTAAACAAATGTTATTGATTTTATTTGGCCTGTTTTTATTTTTTCTTGTTATGACAAGTCTATTTTCATATTAATTTAAAGTAGCAAAATACAATAAATGATTTTTTTTTAAAAGTTCAAATGATTAGTAAGGTATCTTTTGAATGTTTTTAGTCCGTTCCGAGTAGCCAACCTCAAATACACGCGTTTACACCAGGTTAATATGATCTGTGCAAACTAGTGTAAATAAATAAATAAATAGACTAGAGTAAATAATAATTTAAACATGTGTAAAAAATCAAATTAAATAACATGGCATCATTTTACAACAGAAATTGGTTTCGTGTAAGTTATTTATTTTGTTTAAAATCCAAGATGATAAAATTGATCGCAATAAGCTGAGGATAATTTTCGAAAATCTATTATGTATGTTAAACACATTTTATTTGAAATAATGTATAGTGGGTGTAACCTAAATAAAAAGTTAACTTTGGTATTATTTACAACAGACTTTGTATTTTAATATACATTGGTGTTAAAATAATGGCGAATCATGTAATACATATTTAAAAATGCAAAATTCAGTTAACATCTTTTGATCATTTGGTAGATTTTAACCAAACTTTGTATAGGCCCCTGCCTTTGTTCACCAGTAATCTAAATTTTTTCGACACACTAAATATATATTCCCTAAGCCTATTAATTTTCTTTTATCATAAATTACGGGTGAAGAACGTTTACACTGTCGTTTAAAAAAGGAAAGTAAAAAAATAATTTATTACGTGTATTTACTTGTACATAAAAAAAATAACAAGTCCATATACTAAGATTACTTAATTAATCATTGAGAAGACATTTAGGGTCAAGAACGTTTATAGTGGCTTTAAAAAAATGAATATCTTTTTATTAAAGACTCATGATTAATATTTACCACACAAAAAGTCATCTGTGCATAGATTTCAAGACCATTTAATTAATAATGATGAAAAAATGTGCATGCCTTGACCCGTTTTTTTTTGTAGCAAACTTAATGTGTGTATAAAAAAATCCACCACACTTAACTTATTCTTCCAAGTCTATGGAAATTAAATCACAATAGAATTTTGGATGGATGTTTACATTTAGATACTACTAGCAATTTCCATACAAGTTTGTCATGTGATATTTTAACTAACAAAAATATTTTAATGGCCGACTATTTTTGTGTGTCTTATATAATTAATAACACTGCAGGGTGAACTTTAAACATTATCTATCCAAACTTACTTAACACATCTAGGCCCATTGTTATTATTGAGGAAGGTTGTACACTTACATTAGCACAGAGAAGGAATGGTAAAACCACAGTGATAATTCATGTGACACGACCTCTCACCCAGTGCTCCCGGCCGAGATTTAAACTTTGACCTCCCCGCCACTGGCAATCCAGTTTATTGTGCATTTGATGCTTTAGACCATGTGACCACTGGTGCAAGTGTGTGAACTAAACATTCTATGCAATATTCTCTAGTGATAGAGTCTTGTTTCCTATCTTTACAGGTGTTACTGCATCCTTCCGGTCTGTTGTGTTCTTCCAACACCCGCCCAGTCCACATGACAGCATGCTGCCATAAAGTGCAGGCTGGGCGGTACAGAATCTCCCCTAAAGGAGACAAACCCCTCACCTATGAGATGGCAAATCCTCCACACTTCATAGCACACAGAAAGTCCTGGAACTCGTGGAATACATGTATGAACATATTACAGTATCTCTGTCAAGGAATTTGTTAGTTCAAATAATAATTTGAGAAAATGAAATAATCTAGAAGTTCTAGAAACTATATTTTTATTATAAAAATAAACATGATTTTAAAATATGATTCTAAGTATTTTCAGCAATATGTTTTCATAATTATAAGAGTTTATTATCAGCAATGGTGGCTTCACATTCCAAGATCTTCCAGCCATTCTTTATAGAGGAAGGTTGAAAGAACACTTTCACGTTAAACATCATTGTAGTACCTTTGGCTGGGATTCAAACACATTTATTCCATGCAGACTCTGTAAGCAGTTTGTGAAAATTATGACTGTTACCTTTTTAACCCTCAAATCTCAAGGGATATTCGAGATATAAGGATTCCCAAAAGATTCTAGATTCAATGTCAGTGGCGTTCCAATGGACTAGTGGGACTAGGCTAGTCCCCAGACATTTTTAGTTGATCTATTTTGAGTTAAATTTCCATGGGAAATAAAAGCATAAAATAAAATTTATCCGAGTCTCAATTTGCGTTACAATACTCAACAATATGCTCGCTATTTATGCGCCCCCCTCATTCCCCCCTCCCTCACCTACAGTGACAATACACTCACATCAGAATCGCTGTCACAATACTCAATGATATTTGCACAGCCCCCTTTCCTTCTCCCATCTAGCATCGAAAGCGCTAGAGTCTTATCGGTGAGAGGACTAGTTGAAGCCAGCCTAGTATGTCTGTATAATAAGATATTTGCAAACGCTTGGCGTTCTGTCACAAGTAAATGTAATTTTGTTTTGCTTCTTATAAGTGGTAGTGTTGTAGTTGTTAAGCTTACGTAATTGTTCCCATTGAAGAGAAAGATCTTGTGAAGTGTTAAAGTGTTCGATGGTCAATTTAGTTTGACAGTGTTTGAAAGTGTGAAATATGGAAGGGGACTCAGATTTGGAAACTGTTCCCTCACAACCAAGCTTGGGTAAGGAACCTGAGACAAGTAGAAGGGTTAGTGAAGGTAGTTCAGTGGGATGTAGCAATGCCAATCACCTTTCGCTATGCTATGTTCTCGACCGATTATTCACAGTCTAGTTTGGAGCCCTCACTTTTGAAGAAAAGCAGCAAGTTATAATTAAAGGTGAGCCAACTCCAGACATTTCTGCTAAAAGAAAAATGAAAGAATACACACGTCATTTCAAAACAGAATATTATACTTCTTCACAATGGTTAACTGAATGCAAATCAAAGCCCAGATGCACCATGAAAAGACTCACTCACACCTATCCACAGTAACTAAATTAAACACTTACAGGAAAAACAGAATATATTTTCAACTGAGTGAGCAAAAAAAGGCTAAACGTTTTAAAACATAATGCAAACCGGGAACTAATGAAACAATTAATTTATGTGTGCTGTTTTTTGGCTACACAAAATCTGCCATTCAAAGGTCACGAGCGGGAAGATTCCCTTAACTGGAGAAACTACATTGAACTAATGCAGTTACTTTCTAAATACAATAGTTAATTGGATTTTCATTTCCAGAGCAGGGGGGTGTTTAAAGGAACCTATAAAATTCAAAACAACATCATTGAATGTGCTGGTGATTAATTTTGGATAAGATTAAGTCAGAAATAAATGATGCATTTTTTCTAGCAATGTTGGACGAAACTGCAGATATTGCAAAGTTTCTCAACTTTCGACAGTCGCTCAATATGTGAAAGATGGTAACATTTATGAAAGATGTATTGGTTTTTCAGGTGTCAGCAGTGATCGCACTGCAATTGTTTTAAGTAAGCATGTTTTTTTAATCATCTCTCGTTTTAATTTTAAGCAAAAACTTGTAGCACATGCGTATTGTGGAGCCGCTACATTTTCTGGACATTTAAATGGTGTACAAACGATTGTAACAAAGAGGTGCCAAGGTGCACTCTTCATCCACTTTTATGCTCACAAACTCATTCTTATTCTTTATCAATTTGGGAATCATATAACAGAATGCAAGATATTTTTAAGACATTGAGTGGCATCCCAAATTTATTTTCACATTAATCGAAACGAATTAATGCTCTTAATCAATCTGAGATAAAGAAGCGGTTTCTAACAATTGCCAGTACATGGTGGAATTACAATTCCAGAATTGTGAACACGATGAATGAAATTAAAACAGAACTCATACAGTTTTTTGAGAATATTGCTGAAAATCCAGATATTCGGGATACTGATGCTTTAGTGACTACTAAAGGGTAGGTGTCATCATTGAGAAATATCAATTTCACCTTTCTACTGAAGGTTTTCAGCAACATTTTTTTCTCTCACTGACACATTTAAAAAAAGTCTTCAAACCAAAACTTTTGATGTGAAATACTGCATCGATAAAGTAAAAGATACGACTTCTCACCTTAAAGATGCTAGAAACAACTTTGAAGAGACGTATAGAAAATTAGAAGATGATGACATTGTATTATTATTATTATTAGCACCGCGTCTTACTACCCGTTCGGGCTATACGCACTTACGCTAATGTGTAATGGTAGGGCAATTGTGAGATGAAATGAAGGACCTACAGTTTAACGTGGAATCCGAACCACGGTGGAGGCCTGGCATTCCTCACATTCACAAGATGTCTTGTCAGAGGTGAAGGAAGGGTTTGGTAATCAGATAAATCTTTGCCGGGACCGAGGATTGAACCCCAGCCGCCAGCATATAAGTCTGACACCTTACCCCTAGACCGCCAGGTCACCATGACAATGTAGAAGCTCCTAAGAAGAGACANCAGATAAATCTTTGCCGGGACCGAGGATTGAACCCCAGCCGCCAGCATATAAGTCTGACACCTTACCCCTAGACCGCCAGGTCACCATGACAATGTAGAAGCTCCTAAGAAGAGACATAGAGAAGATGACTCATTGAAGCCCAGAAATAATTATGTGCTTCTTTATAATGAAATTATTGACACCTTGGTTGGGCAAATGGAGCTGGGGTTTCAAGATCTTAATGAGCTGCAGTTTATTGAGCTGCTAGATTAAAAATAAATTAAAAGCTTCTAATCTCGATTTCCTAACAGTTTATTTTTGTCACATCAGTCAAGCTACGGTAGTTTTTTCAATTTTGGCAGTTTTCGGAGTGAATTAGTTTACAGACTATCAGAATTTTCAGACAAGACTGTGACTGAAATTATGAAGTTCCTGGTAGAAAAAAAGTAGCAGAAGAAGTGTTCCAAGAAACATTTTAATTATGTTGTTTGTTATCAATAATACCAGTGAGCAAATACACTGTTGTTTGAAACGTATTAAGACTGTGCGTAACAACCCAGTGTGAGAATAGGCTCTCCACACTTTCCCTGTTATCAATTGAAAAGGCTTACTTGATTATCTGCTGAGTCAAAAATCATTCTATGACGCTGTTATCGACAAATTCATTCAGAAAGGTGAGAGAAGAATTGCACTAATATACACATAAAGGCAAGATTCCACTATTAATTTTGTATTTACTTGTTTACTTATTTATTTGTTTATTTTTATTCATGTTTTTGTTTAATTTATATCTTTATTTATGTATTTGTTTGTTTACTCCATGTCTAAATATTGCGAATCGGTTGAAGGGAGCTAAATTGCCTAACCTATGACCTGTAAAAGTATATTTGCTAAGCTACATATTGTACATTATATGGAGAGTATTCCTCTTTAGCCCCATAATGTAAGGTGTCTTCGAACCTAGTCCTATTTAAGAAAAGTCACCGCATGCCACTCTTCAATGTTTTTAGAGCTATTATAATGCCTAGCCCAACATAGTAACAGAACATATCTAACAACCAGATACCAGTTCATTAATTTACCACTGAACTAAATTAAAATTCACAATATATTAAAACTGTTATTATTTAAATTCTTTAAATTGAAAAATGACACCTGGACACAGCAATCGAACTCGGGACCTTTGGCTTAGTATGCCAATTCTTTAACTACTGAACTATCCAGAAGTCGTCCCGTGGTCAGGGTCATTCTTCGCTCATATTTTAAGGAAGATTATGTGATGGATGTGTGGAAATAGTCAATTACATATGTGGGAAGGCTATTTCTCATGTGTCATTTTGATTGAATTATTTCCAATGATTCACTTTTCATGAAAATGAGAATGAAAGGAATTTGTTCCCATGGATCATTAATCATGAAGATCATGCTGAGACTGATCAACTACCATTTCATTGATAGAAATGATGTCGTTTGAAATAAATGCAAGCTGTGGTTTTTTGAAATATGTGTGCAGTTATCACACAAGTTAGAAAATATAATAATACTAAAAAGAAGGGTAGATAAGCACAGTGAAGGACAAATTTCATTAATGGCTGTCTGGCTTGTCTAGACGTCTACATGAATTGAAACTGGAAAACAATTATTGGGGATTAAATCCAATACAAGGTTAAGTGGTCTGTTGCAGTGTAACGATGAATTTAAATAAATCTTTACACTCATAGAAAAATGTATTAACTAAATCTTTACATTAAAAGAAATGAATTTACAAAATCTTTACATTAAAAAAATGAATTCAGTATTTCTTGTATTATATGTTTCCACTGTTAATTAGAATTCCTTTTCACTTTTATTGAAGGATTTAAATAATGATTTGTCAGTATAATGAAATGAGTTATTTGACATTAGATTTTTTATTAATTGAAAATTACACGTGATAACTGGCCTTGATCACTTAAGATCATGAGCTATCAGATAACGCAGCCATCTTTGACTTTATGCTGCCAATGGTAAAAATGTACATATCACTATGGATTAAATAGCCAAGCTATTTTATTTGTTAATTACGGTTATAGCCACATCTAAATATATATTATTTAAATTGAAAAATGACACCTGGACACAGGAATCGAACCCTGGGCCTTTGGCTTATCATGGCAATGTTCTATCCACTGAGTTATCTAGGAGTCATCCTGTGCTCAGGGTCATTCTTAACCCATACTTTAAGGCAGTTTGTGATGGACGTGCAGAAATTGTCAGCTATATAGGTCACTGTTTGATCAATTAACTATTTCCGCACTTCTATCACAGACTCTGCCTTAAAATATGAGTGAAGAATGACCCTAAGTTCAGGATGATCCCTGGATAGCTCAGCTAAGCCAAAGGTCCTGGGTTCGATTCACATGTCCAGGTGTCATTTTTCAATTTAATGAATATTATATTTAGAGGCAGCTTTAACCATAATTAACAAATATAATAGCGCTGCTATTTAATCCATAGCGATATTATTTAGTTACAATTTACATTTTCTATGGCAACTGTGGAATCACTAACCAATTTGGAAAGTTAAAGTTGGGACTTGGATTTGATAAAAAATCAGGTTAGTCCCATTTATGGTAATAGTAATAATAAATTAACTACAAGTATTTTATGTTTTTCAGCAAATCTCGAAGGTGGACTAAGATCAGCAGACACGGCCATAGAAGACATTTTCATTCGCAAGTTCATGACCGGGACGTGGCACAGCCTATTTGTGTCAGAGATTATTATCAAACGGCAGCACAACATGATTCGAATAGCGGGTATCATCCGTCAGGCCATCAGCCCTAGGAAGATGTACTTCCTACTTGGATACTGTGAAGAACTGCTCGGCTATTGGCTTCAATGCCCAGTCAAGTTGGAGCTTCAGACGGTGGCGGACAAGAAAGATGTAGTCTTCAAGTATATTTAAAATATGTAGGTTCTTTTGTCGTCAGTCTAGGAAATTGTTTAAAATAGTTTTTACAGCTGTTAAACATAAGTGAGGATGTTGGCGTTTGGAACCACACTTTAAATCAACTCCCACTTGACAACTAAGTTTACAAATCACCCAAAGAGCTTGACCATAAGTGTTTTTTAAATAGTTTGGTTTTTGAGCCATGACACAACCCAGGGAGTAAAAAGTTTGTTTCAATTGTGACAAAGCTTTAAATTAGGTATAGGCCTTTGAATCCTAAAGAATAATCAAGAATTCACCAAAGTTCCAGTTTCAAAAATAGGTACATATTTATTTTTTCAAATTTTGAATTTTAATAATTTATTTAGTGATTATGATGCTTATTAGTAGTTTATCCAAACATAACCATGGTACAAACCAGAACACATACTTTTAATATCCCACTCAATTTGAACATAATCAGAATTGAAGAAACAACCAAAGCAATGTGGGAAAGTTAAACACTTAGGCCTATGTCCTTCATGTTTTAAAAGATTCAAATTTGATCTTTTATTAAAAAGCAAGTTGGAAACGAGGTATTTTGAATACACTCTCATTAGTAGATCTCTTATGTTTAGCAAACCCATTTTATATTGAATGCCTAAAAACTACATACAAACTTTTTTGTACAAAGTAATGGAATAAACTTTGGTTTCAAAAGTGTAGTTTATCATTTATTTTGTTTCCAACTACAAAAGTTCATATGTTTATATCTTAAGAGGGGCACTAGATAACTTAAACCATTAGGAGGAAAAATTGGGAGTTCAATAAATATACTAAAATTCATTTGTGGAGCATCTTGGGTCTAAGGCAGTAGTGATACCCTGTCTACAATAGGAGAGGTGGTGACAGCTAGCAGAAGTTTCTTTATTGCAAACATTGGCTGAAAGTGACCAATGTCAACTTTTTTTTTTTAGCGCGTCTTGCTACTTGTTCGGGTATTATACTTAAATACTAACAGTAATGATTTTAGGAATTGGGAAGTGTACCCGCATTTGTGTGGAGGGAGAGTGGAAAACTATTTTGAAAAAAACTTATTGGTACATCTGATTTAATGAAACAAATAGCCGAAACTATTGTTAATGGGGACGGGACGAATCCTGGATAGCTCAGTGGTAAGAGCATTGGCGTACTAAGCCGAAGGTCCTGGGTTCGATTCCCGTGTCCAGGTGTCATTTTTCAATTTTCAGAATATGACATCTGATTTAGATTTGAGCTTTGATCTCCCGCTTATTGAAAGTCCAGTCTACTGCAAAGGTAGCGCATTAGACCTTGCAGCCACCGAAGTGGCTGTCAACCTATTCTAAGATAGTTATTTATTACAGTATTGGCTGGAAAATAGTACAATCTTGCACATAATAGGACCATAATATTTTGAAGGTGTTCTACATGAAAAATAAAGGATCTCGCATACACCACAGTAAAAACTTAAATCTAACAGTTTTATTAGGCCATCTGGTTGTTTGTCTTGATACAGAGGCAGTTCTAACATCTTTTAATTTCGGAAACACAGCACAGATTCTTCCAGCAACTAACGATGACCCACTGAATTACCATTGCACTTGCGGGTGGAAATCCTCCATCTTGACCATGAATTTATTATTAGATGCACGTGAGTGGGATATCTCAAGATGATTTCTCAGTTCATTTTTGGCCTTGAGGTTATTACTAGACGTGTATGTGCACGCTTATACCTGCCAACCGGCCAGTACATTTATAGTATTCTACAAAATAGTCCTTGGTAGGAATCTGACTTTTTTTTTTCTCAGTGAGACATGTTAAACTGTGCAAATAATATGAGTATAGTTTTTAGAAGGACATTTTTAAGAAAAAAATCTCACACTGTATTTGGTCCAATATTATAGTACATGAAACAAATTAAAAAGTTTTATATTCACACATGTATCTTGTTAAAAATGGTCACCAAAATAAATAAATGTTTTTTATAATGTAGTGAAAGAGCCATACTAAATTTTAATTTCAAAATATAAGTTTTTATTTTGTTAAGAGCCCATAGACACAACAAAAAACTGTTTGTAAAACGTCATCAACTGCCCTTGTTTTGGCTGTTTGACCATCTTAATTTAGGAAGAAATTACAGAATTTTAGAAGCACTCATTTGAAAATCAATTTTTAAGGAGGGTTGACCTACTATGCACCTGGAAGACTGGGAAAAAATAGGGAATTTGGTGTGTCTGGGAAATCACCGGGAATTTCACCAAAAATCTGTGAATCTGAGGCATTAAGCTGCAAGCTTTAAATGATAATATATATAAAATTGGAACCTAAGGACTGAGCATTCTGATTGGAACACACATGAGATGCCTACCACCTTATCAACAGCTAGAAACAAACCCTGAGTGCAACCAAGACGGCTCGTTAGGCAAATGCCGCACCTGTTCAACTCCCTCCCCGGTTCTTAATCATCAAGTTAACACTGCAAATATCACTGCTGTGGGTTTGTAAAAAAGGGGGTAGGATGAATCTTTTCTTTGTTTTTGGTGTGCTATTTGTCTCCTGCTTGGATTACAACACAATTGTTGAAAGAGGTAGGTAACCAAAATGTTAATGTTTGAAAACTGGATCTAGCCTATCTTGTCATATTTTTTTATTTGTTATAATTTGACAAGACGCCAATATTGTCTATTGGTTTTAACATTTTCCTTTATATTTGACGTGTATGAATAGTCTGTGCACTGCTTTACATACAACATATTGTTGTTAGATATTCCTAGTGTCTACTTCTATAACTCACGTTTCCATAGCAACGATATTTAATTTTGATAGTGTTTTGTCCATTTTGTCATACGTGTACTCCATAATGTAAGCTTGCAAGCGAGTTATCCCAAAAGAACGACCACCACTGTAATCTCAGTTTTCTAAACCAGGGCTGCTACTTATTCAAGTAGCATTAATTTGTCCTAACAAAGGAGTTTAACTTTGTTCCACACTCATTGCTTCACAAACAGATTTGCGATGTGCTGAGGATCGAACCGGGACCTTTAAATCTTTAGTCAGGAACTCGGACCACTAGACCATAAAGGTGGTCCATATGTGTATTATATAGTGGTAATATTGAAATATGTTTCATGCTACAAAAATAAATTTAACCCATTAACATATCTATATGAACAAAGAGTTGATCTCGGTAATCTTGGGGTAAAATGCTTGTCTCAAGACCCGATGTTCTTGGGTTCAACCCAGCTGAGGGCAAATTATGCCATCAGTCCTGTGTTGATTGTGTTATGTGAAAGTACCTTACAGACAAAATTGTTAGGTCCGTAAGTACCTACTCATAAAAATTCAGTGTGGAAATCAACGGGAAACAACCACACTTCCCGAACTCCCTTAGTACATGGCATTTCTACCAGATGATGCAGGTGACACTAATCATCTGAGGGGCTGGGTGTATGTCCAGTTCCGAATGGATAGAAATTACATCAAACCAACCTTTTGGTTGTTGACTCAAGAAGAAGATAAATAAAATTAATACTTTGTGTTCTTTGTTCAACACTTTAAAAGAGAAGTCAGACACTATCAAAATAACTTATGCCCTGTAACTAACAATGCTGTTAGTTTTAAGTGAACTTGGCTTCCAAGAGCTCTTGGACAAACTATCCAGACATGGCCATTTTTTTTAAAGTAATATTATATTTAATACAACTACTTAATCAATTGGGTAGATATGAGGAGAATAATATTATAGGAATTGATCCTGAATTAGTGCTCATAAATGCTATGAAAATCACTTGTTTTGAATTCATTGTATATTATTTTTGATTTATGTGGGCTACTTAGGCCAAATTTACAAACCATTATGCTATAGAGACAGTCTGTTCAATATGTTCATAAAAATACTATCAAACCAAGACTTGTGATCTAGATCCCTTAGTTCTAACCAGTGGCAGACTGGGTCTAAACATATCGGTTGCCAGAAGACAAAGGGAGCCCACCCATAACTGCAAGGTTATCATTTAATTTTTTATAAGAAATAACTAAAATTGTCAAAAAATATATAATTGGAATAAAGTTACAATTAAAATGTTTGTGAAATAAATGTATATTTCTTAGTAGTTGCATTATACAGTAGGTACTAAATGTAAAGACAAATTGTTATAGTTGATTTTATTTATTTATTTAAATAAATGATGATTTTTTAAAAATAATTTGCTTTTACTGAACATTTTACACATTAAGAGGTAGTTCGAAAGCATATTTCATGCATTCTACTAAATTAAGAGCAATCATTTGAATTTAGTAGATGATTGGGTGAATCTGTCAATAATCGCTTCTGCATCCAATTCATCAAACAATTTTCAATGGATAGCAACAAGCCAACAAGTATGATTCCAAATTCTCTTCAAACAGTTAATTTATTAGCCTTGTCTATAAGATCGTTAGCTTTGAAAATGTTCTCTCACATTGGGAGTTGAGTAACTGAGAGTGTGCAGCTGACTTTATAAAGTTCATAATGGTTATTATTATATGCCTCGTCATGAAGTCTGTTGAATAACCAAATTTTTAGTACACACAATGAGCAAGTGTTACAAATTTTACATCTGTTGCAACTGGAATCCATATTCTCACCATCAATAAGCAATAGCTTTAATACACCAAAGTTCAAAACAAAAGAAAACAATTCCAATATTACTTGATCTTTGCTAATTTGAGGAGACAGCTTAATAATACCTTCCAATGCTTCGTTTTCAAGGCCCTTCTCTGCAATAGTTTTAAACTTTGCTGAGTCAAAGCAGGATAAATCTCTATACAACTTTTTGTGGTGTACAAAGTGTGAATCTAGTGACTGGACAGTGTACAATGCGGTCCACTAATAGGTTAAACAATATTTACTCGAAAATCAGCCCAAGAACCCATGGAATATCCTTAATCATCTATAAGTCCATCCGCCATTTTTTTTCTTCTTCCTCTGCCTTTTAGCTGGCAGTTCTGTTTCCAAAGAGTCCATTTCCAATGTTTGAATTTCATCCATATTCAACTGTGAAATATTGGCATTACATTTATTTACTAACTTCAAAGCCTTGCTGTGAAAGTTATTAAATGTTCTTGTCCGTTCCTTCAACATTGTTGAAGCTGAATTTATTAAAATCCATGCAGTAAACATGTACTATATTTGGAAGAAGGTATAGGAAAGGTGGATATAAACATATAAAAAGGTCGATCACACTAATTTTTACAATGAAGAGAAGAACACAGTTCACACTTTACATTGCTGCCATTGGAAACATAGGTAATGGTTGTCTCTTAAAGAAGATTGATCGTCACTGCCTAATCCCTCGACCTAGGTTTCATTCTATCAGAACTCATCAGGGTGGAATGTGTAACACAACTTCTATTATATTTTCAAGCTACTGTTTAATAATGAGGTGGCCCAATGGCTAGATAATTTTATAATAAAGGAAAGTGATAAAACTAAAGAAAAAGGAAAAATAAATTATTAAGAGTA
>CABFVX010001086.1:0-10706 GCA_902151425.1 Timema shepardi
GGCCTGTCTGGCATGGGAGACCCTACCAGTAGCTACACTACCGCCAGCATAGCCCTCAGCTTCATTGGAGCCTCAATCCCCGCCGCTCGGTCTGATGGACCTACGTAAAGGCAGTGTTCCCTGGCGGGGATCCTTGTTAGTTTTCTAAATCCTTTGTAGACTACTGATACACATTGTGTTGAATAAAATGGAGAAAAAAGCTTGTCTGGAACACGAGTTAATTAAAATTGCTGTGAGATGAAGACAAATAAAAGAAAATGTTAAACAGCTTACAGGTACACATTCATAAAAATATGGAGAATTTGTTGTTTTTATCAATACACATATTTTATTAATGTGACAAAAGTTATGTAATCTTAAACTTGAAAGTACACTTTAATTCTAAAACATGTCTTCACATTTAATGTCACAACTCAAGAAACAACCTGGCCAAATATAGTGAAATTATTTTTTGTTATACCTCAGATTTAGGCCTGTATCACAATCACCCGACTAAGTGATTTGGGTTGCTGGGAAGGGAAATAAAATGGTGTATCACATTAACCCCCACTCATTTATCATATTCCCCCCAATTGCAAGGGGGCTATGATACATGATTTTTATTTTTTATCAATAAAACTAAAGGAGATAAATTTTTGATACTTAAGGGATTGAAAGAGGAAGCAATGCGGAATGTGTGCCATTTTTCTTAATGTTATAGGGATAGTAGTTTTTAAATGCAGAGAAGGTTTGGTTTTTTGTATCATATTCACCCCACCTGACCCTATCACAATATAATATTAAAAATATATTAAATGACAAATATGTTTAGTTTTTATCTAGAAGATTTTTTTTTGTTAACTACATGTTTAGTGACATTTAAAGAACTTACATTTCAGGGGGGCCCTTAGGTCCACTCCTTGACTATGTCCCTTTCAATTCTGACCCTAGAAAAAGTTTGTATTCTATAAAAGTTTTCTTCTACCATAATCCTACTGTTTTGCCTTTGTGAGGTGTATGTAGCCAGTGTTGATGGAACTGAAGGGGTGTTTCTCTCCCCCCCCTCCACAGAAATAATTTCCCCCCTCTCCTTGCTTGTATAAATTTGCCCACTCTAGATATTTACTTCACAATTCTCTGATATTTTCGAATATGAAGCTAAATGATGACCTTGCCTCAAACTCCAAATGGCTTATAGAGGCATGCAAGTTTGAAAAAAAAAATATCCGGTGGATACCACTTTATAAGTAGCGTTTAGAGACATCACACTTTCAAATATATTCAGGCTTCTAGAGGCATCCAATTTTCATCATTATGCTTGCCAGAAAAAACAGGAACTACGCTGGAATTGTATTCTAGAATTTGAGGGGCCACTCTGTTGAAACAAAATGTTCAGAAATAGGATTTCAGTAAACTAACCTTGAGTAAGTTTTACTCAGAAAAACAAACATATAATGTATTTTCTTTTTTAATACCACATATTACTATCCATTCAGGCTGAATACCTATATACTAATTACTCTTAATATGTTAAGGTTGAGGATGGTTGATTTTATAGGAAGTGTACCCACATTTGTGTAGAGGGAGATTGGGAACCCATTTAGGATAAATTACTCCTGACCGTGATCGAACCTCGATCTCTGTGTCATTGACAGTCTAGTCTTTGCAAGAGTGATGCCTTATACTATGTGGCCCGCGAAGCGGGTCATTATCTTGTTAATCACAATAAACACTCTTCATACAAAATTGTTCAAATATTTTTAACAAATTTCATATTATTAAAAATCAATTATTCGTCAACTAGCCTACCTCCAAATTATTTTTAATTTGTAAGAGTAAAAACATATTCTTATTTATCATGAAAAACTATTCCCAGATGACTCACTTCAGTGGCCAAATGGTTTAAGGTGTTATTATTGTATAAGACTTGCCTGTTAGTAACTAAGGGATCGGAGCTCAAATTCAGGTCAGGTCTACTGAGGGTGGTTTTCGCCTAAATGACTTCCCACTCTCCTTCCACGCAAATACAGGTAGTTTACCTCTAAAGTGCTTCCTGCCTCACCCCTACCTCGTTAGAGTAACTATCACATAATATGTATGTAATCTAAACGGGTAGAAAGATACAGTGATTAAACAAACCATTCCCAGATATACATTTTGAACCAAAGCTTAGCCCATTTTCGAAAATTCTTAAATGTGTCAACATTAAATTATCATTAAGTTTATTTTAGAAAAATAACCTTACATTTATTTGATATGTAATGTAGAACCCAAATACTAATATTGAGTTACATCTCTTTATCTGTATTAAAAAAATTCGAATTTTCCAAAAATCAATCAGTAAAATGATTTTTTTTAAGAAAAAAAATGTAGAAAACTATTTTGAACTATATTGTTAGTCATTTAAATAAAAAGTCATTGATAAGCTAACTTTAAACATATTTTCCCTATACATTTTGATTCAATAGTTTAAACACTCCATATATGTCCATTTTAAACAAAATTATTAGTCATTTTCAAAAATCACTCATCATTAAACTACTCTTAAACTAACTTTCACCCTAAAACCAAATATAGGATCATATGAGACAAAAAACAAAACAATCTCCATAACTTTTATTCTCCAAGCCCTAAAATATGATTTAAAATACAAAAATGTGTCCTTTAACATCCTCATTAAGATTTCAGTTTATAAAAAAATGTAAGAGTTAGCATTTAAAGAGAAGAAAAAAAATGTATCACATTCACCCTATGATTTGAAGTAATTGATACAAGCTTGGGGTGAATGTGATACCTATGTAACGCTACCAAACAAAGCTTTGGCTGAGTGATGGGGCTATATGATACAGTCCAGTCTCTAGAGTATCACACATAAAAATATCACAAAAATCACTATAGTAGTTTCCAAGATAAACCATAAAAACATGAGCCTCTTTAAGTAACAAAATGTTTATAACAAATACAAGGCAACACTTTGTAAATATTTAAGATAATCAATACACAAAAAAAGCACTGAATTTACCCTATTTTTGTGTGTGTAAGAATGTAAATAAATGAGATTTTAGATTAAACTCATTTTTATCAATTAGCCTAATTTGATCCACCTAAGGCCGAAACTACAAGGTAAAAAATCAGCAAGCTTCACACACATCAACAATGTTAACAAAATAGTATTTGAATCTATCTCCCAACCCTACAACATTGGTTACAGGCAGCTTTCCCAATATATCACACTTTCTTACCACAGAAATGTCATTTTATACTTCTTTGAAAGTTTTTTTTTATTATTGACTGATTTGAGGCCCATCACATAAAATTCATCATCTTCTAGAACATGTTGTATTAGTACAACATAACGAAACATTGTTGAATTCCTTTTAACTCCTTTAAAAGTTACCAATTGAGAATCTCCCCTGTTCAAGTTCCCTAGATTTTCTAGTTCAATATAGTTGCCTGGACCTGGTTCTAAAATGTCCGCATAATTAAAAGAATCATTGTCTTCTAAAAACACAATCACAATCCTTGCTATTATCTGGATTTCCCTTTACTTCTTGCACATGCTTTGCCTTCCCCTTCTTTTTTTCCTTTCTCAATATTTACCCACTCTTCTGAGGTTAATACTGATCCATGTGCGGCTAATCTCCTCGTTGGTTTTGTCACTTTTCCGTTCTTTTGATCTGACCTAGTAAAAGACTTTCAAATGAGACATAAGGAGAGGTAGATCTATTACTTGAACTAGAAGGTTGTGGTTCTCTTAAACTACAGGGTTGTGGAGAGATGCGTGAAATTTCCTCATGTTTTTCTTCTCGTTCGGTAACTTCACCAGCCCTGTAACTTGGATACTTTTTAGGCTCAAATCGGTCTATCAGATTTCCCTATTTATGGGATATAATCCTGTTGACATAAGCCTGCCTTTACGTTTTCTGGCGTTAGGCCCTTATTCCATACTCAACACAACACAGTGACAAACTCAGATTTAGTCATTTTTCAATGACTTGAAGCATGAAACATACAATGGTTGAAGTATGTCAGGGGTATGTCTACTAACATGTTTATAATTTTGTAATGTGCATGCATCAGCATCTTATTATAACTGGTCATAATAATAATAATAATAATAATAATAATAATAAAAGCTATCAACTGTATCACATCAGCCCCAACTGATTTATGTATTAAGGCCACCCTATACACTGTATCTTATTCACCCCGTCAAGTGTATCATATTCACTCCATGAATTTAAACATTTATATCTTACTTACAATTTAACAGAACTTTTTAAAATGTGTATGAAAAATAATTGTTTCTATTCTGTATCATCTGGTACTTTTTAAATCAGTGTATCTAAAATAGTTACCAAGTTGTAGTAAAGTTATTCAAGTGTGGTGAGAAATTTTATGGGCTCTATATTGAGGGTGCTACAAAAAAAATATTGAAAAATTAATTTGTTCAAGAAATTTAAATTGCATGGATATGGAGCATGAAACTACATACAATTCTGCAGCAAGGTCTAGTTTTTATATATATATATACACTCAATATTATTTGAATTGTCTTTTAATTGGATGTATCACATTCACCCCAAGTTTAGTTACAGCTCAAATTTCCCCCGACTGACCTACAAGGTTATTGGTAGGGTAAAACACTTCTTAGTTATTCATTTTAAACAAAATTGTCAAAGTCATTTTTAAAAATTTCTTATTAAAATAATCACTTAGTAGTAAACTCCCGTTAATGTAAGGGTTAGAGTCAAAATCATAAAACCTCACCACGTTTTATATTTACAATTGACTTACATTCAAAATAAACGTTGACTAAAGGTTAGATTAAAACACTGCATAATAATGTAAGGTTTATTTTTGTTGACGCAAAAGTATCAACAAAAAGAGATTATATCCCCCTAAAAACATTAAAAATATAAAAGGGTTTTACTACTATGCTCTCAATATATTATTCCTAAAACAACACTAACTAAAAATTTGTGTCTGAAAAAAAACCCATGCAAATAAAAAATAATAATTAAAGGCTAAATAATTCATTTACAGCTGACATTATGTTGCTGATATCAAATGCATGTAAAATACTGTACACGCACAAAAGAGGTGATATCAAAAACTTGTGAAAAGTACAATATTATATATATGGGTTATTCTATGAAAAATGGAAACATTAAATCCCTTTAATTAGTAATAATAAATCTTCATATTATCACATTTAAATTTTATACCTAGTTGATTGAACATTAAGTGTTATTGACAATTCATAATCAATAAGATTAATTAAAGAATTAGAAATTATCAGCTTTCTCAACTCCATTATGTCCCAAATCGATCCTATTGGGAAACTTTTGTTTATAGTAAACTTTGAAAGAAATCAACTATAAAAACGTGGAGACACACCAATAGTAATAGGTTGATAATTACACAAATAAATTGTATTTTTGTATTTATTTTAAGAAGATAAAAAATAAATAATCTATGTCCTCAAAATGTTATTTTGACACCATGTAATAAGTATTAGTTCATTTTAATTCAATAGAGTGAACTCTATGCAACAGTTGTGTGCGGAAAATGAAGATATTTTAGCCATTTTGTATGTCTTGTAACAGTAGTTGTTTGAATGGTTTTCATTGTGATTTTTGTTGAAATAATACACATTGGCTGCTTAATTATGATTTTTACTTCTCAACACCATGGTTTTAATTTTGTTTGAATTATATGCACTTTTTAATTATGTTTAGTTGAGAAAGATTAATTATAAAGTATTATAGATTTAGCTACATAATGGCCTGTATACAACCAAACAAACCCGCTTGTCGGACTCGCAACTATGCAATAACGTAATTTGGTCTGTCTACAATAGCTTACGCAAACACAATTGTATGTCGGAACTGTTGGACCAGCTTGTCGGGAGGAGATGAACATTGTTCCTCTCTTGCGTTTACGTAGTTGCATCGGCTTGCGTTCAGCCAATAAAAAAAACAATATGGATGGACTACTAAAATCAAATAATATGAAGTTATTTGGTCTATGACAACAACGCTTGGAAATGTATAGTAATGAATACAAGATTTCCAATTAAAATCATGTGTATTTAACCATTTAAATATTTTTTAAATATTTATTTCTTATTTGAAAACATTAATATGAATTTGACTTTTATAGTCATTATTGATGTTTGTTCCTATTGGTTAAAACTACGTTTTATGACTTTTCGTTGTAGATAGTCTATTTTGTATTTAATAAAAGCGTAATTATGAGTGCATTTGCGATTGCGTAGTTGCGAGTCCGACAAGCGGGTATGTTGGTTGTAGACGGGCCATAACCAAACGATCTTGCCAAAACTTGGCTCAATACCCATGTTCATAGTAATATTTCTCAACTCCATGTACCTCGCATGGCATGCTTAAAAAGTGAAAAACCATGGACTTGAGAGGGAACCACAGAGTTAATAAAAGATAATAAAGTGCAGCAAAAGACCAGACTTTTTTTATATATCCCAGGCTTATATTAAAATATGTTTACTTCACAATTAGGTTAGGGCTACCAAGCAATTTCTGTATAATAGTGCAACAGTTTATTTGATCATAAATTTAAAATAAACACTTGAACACAGTTCTGCTTTGTGAATATTTGGTGTAGAGCTTTATTTTTAATATACCATACTAGTATCACAAAATATCTTTAGAAAAAGGTTTTTTAAGTAAAATCAGATAATTTTGTTTTAGGTACTGTGAATAAAAAAAAGCTTATAATAAAGAAAGACAATTGAGGTTAGAAAAGAAAAAAATGTGAATAAAGAAAACGCAAAGAAACTATACAAAGTGATCCTGTAAAATATGGAAAATTAAAAAAAAATGATGGCAAAAAAGAAAAAAAAAGATGGTCAAGTAAAAGGCATTTCTGAGCTTTCTAAGGGAGAGAAAAAGAAAAATTTGGCAGGAATCTTCACACAAACATTACCAGACCAATAAAAAACAAGAACCACAGAAAAACTCATGTTTAATAATTATTATCCTCCAGAAAGCCTTTCAGTACTTAATTGCGACTCTAATGATGGAAATGGAATTAAAGAAGAACCACTGGAAATAGCCAGTACCAGTACTCAATGAAGGAGATACAGCAAAAAGGTTCGCAAGGACAGAGCAAAAGCATACAGAACAATAAATAAGATGAAAAACCAGTTGCTCAATATGACAACAACAAAAATGTGGTGACAGGCAATATTTTGAAAAAATACAAGCTATTGAAAGTCTTGGGCATTCTTGACGTATTAAAGGTTTTCTAGCTGTAGACATACGGAAATGAATATATATTATGAACGAGAATGGTATCTAAGATCTTATATTTCTTAAAATGTTATTGATGATGTGTTCTGGGAGAAAAAAAACCTTAACCAGAGGGGGAAAAAATACCTAAATAATTCCATGAAGAGTTTGTATTTAAGATTTTTGGAGACTCACAGCTACAAAGTTAGTTATGCTTTGTTTTGCAAACTTGGGTCATTTCCTCCAATAGCCAGCAACCGTGAGACCTGTTTATTTATTCTTCAAGAGAATACAGAACTTTTAATCAAAAAACTCAATTTTCTAGGTATTATTTTTACTAACTACACACAGGATATTTTCAAGGAAATATGCTGTGAAAGATACAGTGAAAAATGTTTGTTACAAACCTGTTTTATATACAAAAACAGAGATCAATATTTCAGAATTTGATGGAGACAAAGAAGATTTGTTTAGGAAATGGTCATCAACATCTGCCAAATAACAAAGAAAGTTGACATAAGATGTACACAAAAAGAAATGATTGACACTTTTCCAAACAATTTGCCTAAGTTTATGCATCATCACTTTAATATCCTTCACCAATATAAGAGCTTAGATGATTTGAAGGCAAATCTTAAAAGTACATGTTGACTTTTCAGACAATAGGGTTTATAAATATTCCAAAGAAGTACATTCCGTCCACTTTGGTGCATCCAAGCAACAAGTCACCCTGCACACGGGTGCTATATATTACTTATTTGGCATTTCTAACGCCACAAAAGTTGAGTCATTTTGCATGGGCCATCTGCAATTTATCCACATCCTCATCCGGTTTCCAAATATTAATACCATAAATTTTTTATCAGATAGCTCAGCACCATAATACACAAATAAGTCAATTTTTTATTTATTTGCAACACATCTGGCAGATTTTAAAATCAAATGTCAAACTTTTGACTTGAAACTACAGTGAAGTTGACCACGGCAAAGGTGCCCCGGATGGAATTGGGGGTGTCGTTAAACAAACCGCAGACAGACTTGTTGCTCAAGGTGAGGACATACCTAGTTGTACAGCACTGGTTGACAAATTAAAAAAAAACCTCTGTGAATATTTACACAGTAAGAAATGAAAAATCGAAGCTGTTAAAGCTCTTCTGCCTGTGAAAGTTTCAACATTTGTAGGTACCATGAAAGTACACCAAGCTACCTGGAACAGTTTATCACCAAAACAACTTTCGAACACTTAGAAGGTTTCCAATGTATACCTGGCCTAAAGTGCAAACATTACAACCTAGGAGAACTGAACTTCTTAAATCTTAGAGCTTGCTTTCTCACAAGTTAATTCAGATGTAATAAAACCTCTAATTTGAATTAAATGTACAAATATACATTCTAATATTGTAATCATTATAACACTTCATAGTAATACTAATACAAATAAAACATTTTGTATTCATTTAAATTAATCCTGTGCTAATATTTCCAACTGCGTGTTTGTTATTTCAACTCCATGGGACGTGTAAAATCTAAATTTAAATATTTGATGAGGATTAAAAATTTCAGCTCTGCTATTGTTTTCACATTAAGGTGCGGCAGAAGGGAGCGCAAGTAATTTTACAGTTTTTATAGAATTGAAATTTTTTGGCCAAAATTAATCAAATATTTCTCCAGTAGCAACATAGAGTTTAGTTTTCTGCACATGCTAATATCAACAGATATTGAATATCTGTCAAAGATGTCCTGGAATTTTGTTAAAACTTTTTCTTTTTTTTAAAAAAGTTTTGACAAAGTTCCAGGACATCCCTGACATATATTCAAGATCTGTTGATATTAACATGTGCAGAAAACTAAACTCATGTTGCCACTGGAAAAATATTTGATTTATTTTGGCCAAAAAAACCTAATGCTATCAAAACTGTAAAATTACTCGCGCTCCCTTCTGCCACACCTTAATTACAGTTTAAAATGTGATAGTTCTGTAGAATGACCCCCATATCAAGAAGTCAAGACAAATATATATATCATGTAATACAATTTTAGGCCTTTTCAACCCCCTCCTCTGCTTAATTCATGTAATGCTTTGCCAACCCTCCCCCCCCTCTCACCCCTTAAGTTATGTGACTCTTCAAGTGTCAACTATAAAAAAGCACCTTTTCTTAATGTCATTTTCAAATGTTTTTTTTAGTATTAGCTATTCTCATGTCAGATCTTATAAGTTTAAAATAAGTAGAACTTTGAATAAAGGATGCAATTTCTAGTCAAACAGTTTTATTTGTATTCACAAAAAACATAATTTTAAAAGTGTGAAAAAGATTATATATGACAATATCATTTTTTAAACATCTTCCAACCAAGTTGGTTGCAAGTTGCAAACATTCGCTTTTTAGTAGCCTAACTATATTCCGTTAACGATTGGTTTTTACCTTAATGACAGTTTGAAAATCATATGTTTAGGTTTTGGGTTGCCAACACTTGTAAAAGATCACAGTTTTGCTATAAATATAAATATCTTTAATTACCTGTTACATATTACATTTAAAAAAACGTAAACTTAAGTTTTCTAATACTATTTCATTTTTTTAAATAATTTCTTTTTATCTAACTTGAAACACTATTTTAAACATAATTAAAAGTACTTATTTTTCGTTTTGGAACGTTAATGATTTTGTGTAATATAGTGCACACACCAATACCTTTTAATACAGGCATCGTATTTACTTGGAAAAGAGAAAATGTTATTTTTTTTACATACAATAAATGATTTTATGATTATTTTATCGTATTTTGAAATATTTAACAAAATAAAATATTATCGTCAACTGCGTGTCTGCATCATTGTAAAAAACTTGTTTACCGTTATGTTCAATCATATGGTTTAGATTCGTCAGCCGCCATTTTGAAACTATGTTCGTTAGAAGTTTTTGTGAAAGTGGTGTTAATATATTTTTTTAAGTAGAATAAAACTATAAATAAACTTTGCGGCCACCTCAAATAAATATATAAACAATATTAGTCTATACTGTGGTGTTTAACACCTGCCTCGGTGGCATAGTTGGCTAACGCGCTTGTCTTGTTGAGCTCGACTGCTTAGGACGGGGAGACCGAGGTTCGAATCTCGGTCGGATCAACTGCGTGTCTGCATCATTGTAAAAAACTTGTTTACCGTTATGTTCAATCATATGGTTTAGATTCGTCAGCCGCCATTTTGAAACTATGTTCGTTAGAAGTTTTTGTGAAAGTGGTGTTAATATATTTTTTTAAGTAGAATAAAACTATAAATAAACTTTGCGGCCACCTCAAATAAATATATAAACAATATTAGTCTATACTGTGGTGTTTAACACCTGCCTCGGTGGCATAGTTGGCTAACGCGCTTGTCTTGTTGAGCTCGACTGCTTAGGACGGGGAGACCGAGGTTCGAATCTCGGTCGGGTGAACTGGGGGGGGGGGGGGGGACCC